>PVHY01006096.1:12549-77326 GCA_004024945.1 Uropsilus gracilis
CAGACAGACAGACAGACAGACAGACAGACAGACAGACAGATAGACAGATAGACAGATAGACAGATAGACAGATAGACAGATAGACAGATAGACAGATAGACAGATAGACAGATAGACAGATAGATAGATAGATAGATAGATAGATAGATAGATAGATAGATAGATAGATAGATAGATAGATAGATAGATAGATAGATAGGAAAAATGATAGACAGATATGAAAATGATAGACAGATGACAGATAGATAGATAGATAGATAGATAGATAGATAGATAGATAGATAGATAGATAGATAGATCGGTCGGTCGATCGATCGATCGATAGATAGATAGATCGACAGACAGATAGAACATATATATATATATATATAAACCATCATTGCATCCCCTGGGGTTCTCTCTCCACCCCATCCCCCAAGAGCCCCCCTCTTGATCTTCCTCTGCTCCTCCCTTCCCCAATTTCTCCCTCTCCCTCACCCCTTCCCTAGCTGCCTGGCCCAGCTCCACCATCAGCTTATTTTGGGTTTTTCTTGGCTTTTTGTTTGTTATTCCTCTATCCTGTCTATAGGTGAGATCATATGGTTTCTGACTTTTTTCTTTTTGACTTATTTCTGCTAATAGGATTCCCTCTGGGTCCATCTATGTCATTACAAATGCCTCATGTCTGTCGGTTTTGATTACAGAATAGTACTCCATTGTGTATATGGACCACAACTTTTTCAATCATGCATCAGTTTGGGGGCACGTGGGTAGCTTCCATACCCTGGCTATTGTAAATAGTGCTGCGATAAACCTCCGAGCACAGGTGTCCTTCTGAATGAGTGTATTTGTGTCCTTTGGGTAAACTCCTAGCAGCAGGATTGCTGGATCGAATGGTACTTCCATTGCAGTAGCTTGAAACTCACACACAGCCTCCATAGTGGCTCGACCAGTTTGTGCTCCCAGCAGCAAGGATAGTCACTACCTAATGATAAAGGGTTTAATTCAGCAGAAAGACATGACAATTATAAACATACATTCCCCCAAACAATCTTTTTACCTTTATGTGCATGTGAATCTCAGGTCACCAGGAAGCAGGCTCCCCAGGCTGTCCCCGCCCCCCAAATAAAGCACACGTGGAGGCTTCTTGCAGCCAGAAGAGGCCAGAGAGCACCAGTGAAAGAAACACAGGACCAAGGTTAGTTCTCTTGGGTCAGGTGTCATCATCTGTACAGAAAGGACATCAGGACTGCAGACATGGCTGCATCACTCCCGTGAATGAGGATAGGCAGGGGAGGGGAGCCTAATGGGGGAAAAATTGTCGGAGCAGAGTCCTGGGCATGAGACATCCCACAGAATAGCCTGTTGCTTCAGAGCAGAGCGGGACTCCAGGAGCACATGAGTCATTGAAAATGTCACCCAAACTCAGTTACTATGCAGTGTCATTGTCTCTTCTCCAGAATAAAAATATCAACCCATAGAGAGGTTAGCTTGCTCCAGGTCACCTGATCTGGAGCACAAATCATGAGAGTCAAACCCACTTCCTTACTTCAGGGAACCCTTGCAGAGAAAGGGTTCATCAATTGCCTGGATGAACATACCATGGCCATGGTTCTAGCCCCCTCACCCTGCAGGCTCGCAGTCCTGGTTTGCCAGGACAATGAATGCAGATCCAGAGATGCTCGCCTCTCAATTGCAGGCTGTCTGACCACCATTATCCTGGAGTCTCCAGGTAACTGACAAAATATGTGTATGGAGGAAGACAGATCGCCAAGCACATCGAATTAGAATAGGGATACTGCCTACTTCACTCAGATATTGAAGCTCTATGGCTATCAGGAATATGAAGGAATGAGAATGGACCTGTTTATGGGTCGTGGCAGGCATATCTTGAGACCTGGTGTCCCTGACTCATTATACTTGCAAGAATATCGTCAACACCTGTCTCTGTGACCCGTCTTTCCCTTCATATCTGCTAAGCAAGCCCTTCCCTTCTTGGCACATCCTTTTAGTTTTGTTATTTTTAGGATAAATTAGTCCTTGACTTGCTGCTTGCATCCACCTGGAAGCTAATCTCTCTTTTCAAAATGGCTTCCTGCATCTCGCCTCTGACCCCATGATCCATTTAGCAGCCGAGCTCTCCAAGATCTTGGGACAGGCTTCATTCTTGCCTCCAGTCCCTGCCACCCATGTCCAGGTCTGCATATTTCAAATGCAACTGAAATTTAAAGCCATTACAGAAGCTTTCCAAATGGGCAAATATTTGCCTCAATTATTCTATTTACAATTCCCAAAATATTTCTTCTGTCGAAGTCTGTGTACAAGAAGTGGCTCCCCAACCATTTTTAAGGGAGTTTTGACATCAATGAAACGTTATACTGGCAGGCTGAGTGAAGTGCTTGATTAATAAAGAGTCTCAGTGTTTTCAAACACATATTCCAAGCAGCCTCATTTGAAGAAAACCACAAACGGAGAATGCTTTGCAGCTCCTAGTCACAAGGGGGTTGTGTGTTTCATTCCCGCTTACACAGTCCGCTTACTTTGGAGCTGGGGTAGGAAAGAAATATGGCCAGCAGAAATAAGGCTACATTCAGTGACCCTGCCCTTCCACCCATGGGCCTGATGGGAGAGCACGTTTACCCCTCTTGGCTACTGTTTTCTTAGTTTTTAACCTTTTAATACTTAATAATTCTCTGAAAGATCATCTGGAGAGGAGAGATGACCCCACAGCGCCCATTGTGCTGGCGAGCGGTGGTCCTGACACTGACTTTGGAGTTTCCAGGGTGTTGTTGGCAGGCTGGACAGAAACGTAATTGAGCATGTTCATGTTAATTACTTTGAAGTGCTTTCCTCTTTTCCAGTGCTTTACGAAAACACAGCAGCTTAAATTGGGTCATTATTTCATGCGTCTAAGATTCTACTCGGCTAAGGCAGCCTTAGAAAGGCAGTCAAATGAATGAATTAAAAATGGGTTCCCCTACTTTCTCTGAAAGGAGAAAGGGCTAATTAGAAATTAGGAAGTTTAGCTGAAAGAAGATATTGTCAAGTCAATTGCCAAAACAGACATTTGTAATAACAGTCAAAAAACTCACAAAACATCACCTTTAAAGTCCCCATTTTACTCTACGAATATAGTTGGGGTGCTAAAAATGTGCCAGGAATCTCTAGACTTATTTCCAAAACGCTTCATTATCTCAGCCATCTCACAAAGTAGGTTATCATGCTGATGAGGCACAGAGAGGGTAAGTAACTGAACTGAAGTCACATGGCTAGTTAGCGCGACCCAGCTAAACTTCCAAGTCCTTCACTAAAGTCCTCACAGGTCACTGCTCCCTTAGGAGATAAATACCTCAAAGATATGGCTGCTATTCTTAGTTTTGCAAAAAATGTTGAAGCTACTACTAAACTATGGCAAGAATAATGATTACTCTTAAATGGCAAATGTGAGCATATGCACATTTTTCAGTTCACTTTTATATCTAGGTCTTTAGCTCTTAAAGGATGTTGGAATGGACAGAAGTCGGTCTATCAAATGCCATCCCTTGGTCTGTTCAATCTTATGGGTCACCCACTGTGTGGGTTGCTTGGCATTGAGGTGCTGGGCTGGGTAATGTGGTCTAGGCTAGTCTGTTGGAGAAAGAAGCCCCCAGAGAAAGAACCAGAAGATTGAACCAGAAGGAGGAACCCAGGCATCTTGCCAAAATTACAGATGTTGCTTGTTAGAAACCCAAAAATGGGTAAGTCAGCCAGTGAAAGACAAGCAAGAGCAAGAAAACAAGGGGTTCATTTGCCCCTCATTCTCATAATATTGGCCCACCCAGCACCTTCCATCACCTCCCAGAGAGCTATGACACCACAATCCCGTTTTCCAACCTCCCTTCTCTCTATTTCCAGGTTGTTCTTACTTGTAGGAAATGTGACCTACCTCTTCCTACATGACAAAGCCACTTCTGAACCTAGTGACTGAAGAATATAGCTCTCTTATGTATTCGCCATTCTGCTAAGTCATTCAAGCACAACTCAGAAAGATGGCACCTCTCGAATCAAGTGACTAGAGTTTCATGGGGATGGTGCAAAAGATTTGGGATTGCCTGGGAAAGTTGGGTCTCTTTGCTCAAGGTGTCTTCTGGAGTAATTGACTGTGGCTAGAAGATCTAGACAGCTGCTGTTGCAACTGGAATTCTGACAGAAACACCTGGGTTCCCTCCTCTGGGTCCATCTTTTAGGACTTTTCCCTCCAATGAAGCAGCCTGGACCATGTTATCGAGCACTATGGCCTCCCTCTAAGCAAAACTGAAACATTTAAAAGAGAACTTCACTCAACATATTACGCTAAACCAGAGTAACTATGACACAAAAATCTAAGTGAACCTGCAATTAAAGTAGAAAAAGAGCAAGTGAAGATAATATGGATAATTTCATTTATAAATATAGTATCAATATCCTCTATAAAATTCCAGAGAATTAGTTCACAGTGTGGTACAGGAATAATGTAACATTGAAAATGTAACTTGGACAATCCGCAAAACATTTGATAACTAACAACAGAAGGATGCTTCCTTAATATAATTTCAGACAATCACTAGAGAATTCCTCTCAAAGTCAAATGTGAAGCCAGTCAGAATGTTCAAAGATGATGAGGATGTGCTCTTTGTAGGCTGCACAATGAGAACTTAAGTGATTTTCATACACATTGACTGCAAAGTTCCACTCATCTATGTAATCTGAGTCTTTGTTTTTCACCTGCTCACCATCTTTCCTTACTTCAAAGAGATGTTTGGGGGGACATTTCCTCTCATTTTTTCAAGATAGACATAGCCTGTCAGTCAAATCATCTATCCTGCCTCTTCGGCACCATGAAACCAATCAATCAGATTTCCCTAGCCCCCTATCCTCTTCTTTTTCCCTCATCTCCCCTCACCTCCTCTTCTCTTTCCCTCCCCTCCACTCTCCATCCCTTCCCTCTCTCATTCTCCTAATCTCCCAATTTTGTTGAATTTGAATCCATAATGAAATGACCAAGTATACTAGTTGGTACAGATTTCTTTAGCCTGTGGTATTTTTCTCATTCCCTATCCTTTCTAAGGCTTCAGTGTCCTTTGAATCTGTAAGTCACGTCCAGTCCCCTCAAATCCTTTACATTTTTACTTATTATTTTTATTGAGGTAACTGTTCTATAGCACTGTTTGTGATTTAAAGATATAGCTACACACATCTTCTGATGCATAAAATCCTTTAAAGAAATGTCTTTTAAAAAGCCATTTTGCTAATGTCTTATCACTTGCAAAGACCCTTTGCAAGTATATGTGCTTTGCAATCTACAAAGCTAGAAGGATAAACTCATCTTCCTCTCCACATAATCACTCAATTCCCACTTTACTTCTAGAGGGTAGTTCCTTTTCATTCTGCCACCCCCATTTCCTACAATGGCCCTACTTCGCATCATCATCACCGTATGTCTGAAGCATGTCAATGGCCAAAGTCCTGCTAATCTGTCTCCTTGGCTGTGTTCTCTTTCTGTCCTATCTATGCCATCAGCCGCTGATGGATTATTATGGCACTAAGACTATTCTGTCCCAAACCATTATTATTTCACTAAGACTGGTCTGTCCCAAATCATTAGATGACTCAACATTTCAAGCAGAATGAAACCCAAAGTCCAAAACCACAATCTGACAATCTAGAACCTACAAGTCTCACCCTAACTCTCTCTTCTGTCTTCCCTGATCTTTTGCTCAAATCCAATTAAACCATCCATGTTCCCTTTAAGATATTATGCATTCTTTCCCACCAGCCCAGCCCAGTGTCTTCCTTTCCAACACCGTGCAAACCTAATGCAACTGAGCCTTCCCTGCCCTTCCACACTCACCACTGGCTGAGTGACCATGCCCACCATCCTCTTCTGAAACTTAACTGAGAGAAATGCAAAGCTCCCCTGCTCTTCCTGTGCACCCAGAACTTTGCCTCAGCCCATGTGACACATTCCACATGTCCTATCTGTCTGATATTTAAACCTGAGCATCTATTCCTTCTAGGTATAACCATGCCAACGGTGTTACTTCTCAGAACAACTGGTATGGGCAATGCAGATGATTCAAAAGAAAAGGAAGGCTAGAGCCAGACCAAGATGTGTCCTAATTCAGTTTACTAAACCTGTGTAGATAAATAGGGTGTGTGCACGGAGTATTTGTGAGAAGGCCCTGTGTGTAAGAAGTCTTCTTTGAGTTTCTAGTTCCATTTGTGAATTGTGTGGTCATAAACCAAGACCAATGTGGTCAGTGAGCCCCTACCCATGGCCACACATGGATAACTGACACCTATAACAGGCATTGAAGACAGCAGCACCATTGTTGAGAGAAGCTAAATAAACGATGTTCACCCTTCCTGAAACTCACACTTCTAATCTTTTTTTTTTCCACAGTGGATGCTCTATCTCAGACTTCCAAAAGGTCTTCATTCCAAAGCTCAGGAACAGGAAGAACTCAGGTCTGAATCAGCCCAAACCCAGTTTAAGTACTGGTCTAGCACATATTCATTACCAGTCTTTCTCCTGTAACCAAACACCATTCTGAAAATAAAATGAGAGAGTGCATATTTGCTCCCTACCACCTTGATTAGCCATTGCATGCAATCAAACTAACAGTTGCCAAACTAGTAAACATATTTATCTCAAATTTCTTTTCAGCGAGTATAATGAGGTGATAAGACCTTGGGGAAGAATCGCATCTATTAGGTCAGGAATACTTGCAGAGTGCAACGAATGTTCCAAAGTTATCAAGTCTTCATCCTTGGAGCCTTTGGATGTTACCTTTTATGGAAAAACTATATGTGCAGGTGTGATTGAAATAATGAAACTGAGATGGGACTACAATCCTCAATTATTTGGATAGGCTTGAAATGCAATGGCAAGTTTCTTATAAGAAGGGAGCAAAGTTTCTTATAAGAAGGAGGCAGAGTTTCTTATAAGGAGGTTTGACACACACAGAACAGGAGAAGGTTGTGGGATCATGGGCAGAGACTGAAGTACTAGGGCCACCAGCTAGTGATAGTGACTCAAAAGTAAGAGACACAGAGTCTTCTCATGTACTAGAAGGTGAATGCAAGCCTGCTGACAGCCTGACCTGACTCAGTGGCACTGTTCATGCTCCCGACCTACAAAACATGAGAGAATACATTTCTTCAGTTTAAGCCACTAAGTTTGTGGTAATTTGTGGCAGCAATTACAGAAAACAAGCACAGGTTCTATTTTAAGACAGTGGAATGCGATAGAATGCTGGAAAATGTTGAATTGACTTTGCAATTGGAAACGAATAGAGGCTATGGACTTTTAGGGTACACATAATAGAAAAAAAACTTAGCTAATAGAAATAACAGAGAAAAAACACAAGTCAAAAATCCTATTGTTAGAATGGTGAGCAGGAAAGGCATTGATGAAGAGGTCTCAGAACACAGCAAGGAGCTTTTTTTTTATGTTGGGACAAAAACATCACAGAATTGTGTGCTATGCTGAGCAGAACACAGAAAGAGTAGAAATGATTTTTAATTAAGGAAATTTCTGAACAACAGACTGAAGGCACAGCCAAGTCCTCATTGCTTATAGCAAAATGCAAGGGAACAGTGACCAATGTAGAGGAAAATCTCAACCAAGAGGAAAGAGGTCTTGGTGACTAGGATAGCGTCAACCCACTTGGATGGCAAATGATGTTAAAATGCACAGAATCTTCTCTTGGGAACATGTGCTCTTGGATAGTACAGTGAATATGGAAGCTGAAATGAAGCAAAGGAGATTGAAAAGGCATGGAGACTGAAAAATTGTCCAAAGTTAAGTGTAGAATGTTTCTCAACTCATTTTAGGAAGTTGGTGAAATAAGAATTAGTAAAACTGTCAATTCAAGGGACAGAAAAGGGTAATATTTCACATTTGCTGCTCTGTTTTCCCTGGAAAGTGGGAAATGGCGTAGGATGAAGAAAATGATCTGATAAATTTAAGGAGGTAGGTGACCAGATGGAAAACTCCAGAAATGAGCTCATGTCTGAATTGCCCTTTACTGGAATCATAGTGATGATAATGATGACAAAGACCAAAAGACTAGTGTATGTTAGTCTGATAATTGCTATACATTTACCAGGCACCAACCACAATATTGAAATGTTTTGAAGTCATTTCACATCTAACTATCACAACCCTAGGAAATAGATACCATTATTATTTTTAATTTTATTATTATTTTATATTATAAATAAATGTAATCCATCCTAGATGCCATGCCATATAGGTAACCATAAATGTGTTCGCTGACACATTCATAAAAAAGATATTGAAAGAGGGCAGGGATTAGACTTCCTATTTTTTTTAATTTTTTAAATTTATTTAATATATATTTCACATCATTTCAGTCCCTGGGGGCCACCTACCACCTCCCCTTCCCACCTGCTCCAGCTGGTTCCCATTCTCCCCTTGTGCAGTTCCATTTAGTTGACCATATATTAGTGAAACCATTTGGTTTCTGTCCCTTTCTATCTGGCTGGTTTCTGCTAGAATGATTTCTTCTAGGTACATACAGGTTTCCATAAATTCATCAAATCTGTCATTTTTAATTGATGAGTAATACTCCATTGTGTATACAGACCACATCTTTTTCATCCACTCATCTGTTCTGGGGCATTTGGGTTGTTTCCATGTCCTTGCAATTATAAATAGTGCTGCAATAAACATCAGAGCACAGGTGTCCTTTTGTACCCACATTGAGGTCTCCTTTGGGCAGATTCCCAGAAGTGCGACTGCTGGGTCAAATGGTAATTCCATTTTCATTAGTTTGAGGGTTCTCCATACTGCTTTCCATAGTGGCTGGACGAGTTTACATTCCCACCAGCAGTGTAAGAGTGTTCCTTTCTCTCCACATCCACGCCAGCACTTGTTGTTGCCTGTTTTTTTGATGTGGACCATTCTTACTGGTGTAAGGTGGTATCTCATTGTGGTTTTGACAAGGGTGGAATGAGAATTAACAATATATATTATATATACTAGGTATTATGTGTTACATATTGTAATATGTAATACATGATTAATATATTAGAATTATATATTATATATCATATACATTTATAATATTAAGTATATAATATATAAAAATAATCTGTTATAATATAATATAATTAATATAACTATCATATTTATGTTTATTTTATTTTATTACAAAGAAACTCAGCAAGGTTAGGTATATGGACCCAGCAAACAAGCTCGGAGATGGCAGGGCTGTGGCATAAAATAATAGCCTGTCTATTCCAGAGTCTGTTTTCTTAGCCTTTATATATTATCTTCATCTTAAAACACCTTCTCTAATACCCAGTGGCACCTAATATGAAGAAAAGCATCTTTGCTAACGTGATGTCAGGAGCCGCCATCATTTCCCATTAGAATTCTTATCTTTTCAAATCAACTGTTTGTTATGCCCTATTCTCTGTGAAAGTGACCTCCAAGCCATTGCACAGTGCTCATTGCCAGTTCCACCAGTCATTCAGCAGTGCGCCCTTACTCAACACCCAATGCTTCACCTTCCCTTCCAAGTACCTTGCACTCCACTGCCCACAATGGTCCCACATTTCTGAACCCCATTCCTTTCACTGGAGTCAGACACACCATATTTTCTGAGGCCACGCCATATCTTCAGAGGTTACACCAAAAGGGATAGTGACCTGGAGGATGACAAGGCTGTTTTCTCACTCTCATTTGATCACCAAGTGTCTGAGCAACCTTGGATCCTCTTGTCATTTCCCCCTTGCCTCAGTGTATTCACTTCCAGGTAAAGGAGAGTCTCAGCTCCTACATGCTATAACTCTGAGTTCATAAAAAGGACATTGAAAGGGAGAGACCTTGGCTTTTTGCCTCAGGGATAAAATAATTAAGATATCATTTTGCAAAAAAAGTAAGTGAATTTCAACAGCATAGTGCTTGTCTCCTCATGGAGTTGGCTCCCTTTTGGATTCTATAATTTACCCAAGGACATAGGCTAATTGACACAGTTGAGAGAAGAGGGACACAAACAGTCCCAGGCTTGCAGAGTGAGACCTCTGTGTGCGGGGGTTTCAGAGACCTGGGTCAGTGTAGACTTGAGGAAGGTTGCTGAAGGAAACCATCATTCTGCCGACACAGTCATAAAAAGATATTGCGAGAGGGCAGGGATCCGTCTTCTTATTAATCAACACGGGAGGAATGAGAATTAACAAGCTGTAAGCTGCCATGAGCAATATCGAAGCAGAATATCAGGGAAATGATGAGCCCCCTGGGAACAGTTAGGCAATGGAACATGGCTAAGAGAAGCCATGAAGTCACTCTAATTGGGGATATGCAAGGCACAGAGTTGATACACATGTGTCCCAAGGGGGGGGGAGAACTCCAGGGGAACAAGTGAGGACCAGGTTCAGTGATGACCTGGGCTCCTACAGACATCAGTGACCTCAGCTTGAATAGAAGAGCATGTACCAGGCAGAGTGGGTTGAGACTAGGCTGGTAGAGTGAAGCTAACCATAGAGTCAGATGCCATCGTGGTATAGAGTAGAGCTGGGGAGTTTTCAGGAACGGTGTTCACATATTAACTCGTCCACACTTTCCTTCTGAGGTCAGTTACCTTGACTGTATAGACCACAGTGGCTATCCTGGAAGGTTATTGTGGGGGGTTAAGTCAGGTCGCAACTCTGAATCTCCCAGCATGGCATCAGGCCCATGCAAAGTTCTAGACAACTGACATTCGGAAAGAAACGAGGGTCTGTCATAGAAAGTGGGGTCAAAGGAAGGTTTCACTTCCGATGTATGTTTGTGGTTGGTCCTCAAGCTCTGAGGAGAACACAGGTTCAGTGTCCAGATCTGGTGATATTTGACTGTTGATTCCATCTTTCCTGGAGAAGAGGTCAGTGTTAGGAGGATGCCATCTGGATGGGCGCTCTGTGGGAAAGGCAGGAGGTTTTACTGAGCTGCCTCTATGCAAGCGAATGATAGAGTCAAACCTGGAGACAGAGCTTGATGCCCTTGGTGGGGAACCTGGTAGGACCTCCTGCTCTAGGAGAGAGTCTGGGTCCTGTTCCAGAGCTGTTGGTTCCTGCTATGTTCACCCAATGCCAACCTTGTATCTGCCCGAGGAAAGGACTTTTGCTGAAGTGTTGATAGTGATTCCTGCACAAAAGTTCAGCTCAGAGCCAATTTGTTAAGGCCCCAGAGGCAACCCTCCACCGCTACAGAACTGAATCCAGTGCATCAGTGAGCCAGGCCACCTATCCTCCAGGCAGAAATTCTAGAGCACATGGATACTTCAGAGGTTGCAACAGCACCATGTCATGCTAGCTATGGCGTCACACTTCTCCCGATAACTTTACTTCCTGCTCTATCTGGGTCTCTCAAATCCTCATTCCTGCTGCCTGGCATCACTTCCAAGTGAACTGAATGCCTTTGGGGGAAATCAAATCGAAGTCAGTATCTGAAAGGGACAGGAATTCTCAAGAGTCAGAAGCTGTAAGGCAACTCCACAGAGACGCTCTGGAGAACATCTTGCTGTGGGGATCCTGAAGCAAGAGGTTGTGTTCTCAGTCTCTAGTTTTGAAGTGTCTTTGAGCCTGGTTGCTTCTGAATTAGGCACTTTCCCATTTGCTATGCCTCCATCCTCCTCGAAAAGGGAAAAGCAGAAGCTTAATATGTTCAATGCCTTCCTTCCATTTCTCTTTCCACATCCCTCACAGATTCAGTCATGGCCCCTTTCATCATCAACTCAGAGTTAGTATCACAGAATTCCTCTCTGCTTCACATGCATGTATCTTCCAGAGGCACTTGTGTGTCCTTTAGACATCCCCACAGAAGAGGGTTCTCACCTATGTGACTGGACTTGCATGTGGCAGCTGCCCCTAGCTGCAAGGGAGGCAGGAAAGTTCATTTTTCATCTTTCTTCTACAGTGAAGATGAGCACATAAAAAGAAGCAACGCTGAGCTCTTAGCCAGTGGAAAAGATCTATTGCAATTTTCCATAGCAGACAACATTTTGGTCCTAGGTTTTCGCAGAATGAGAATCATAGCCAGGCTGGATAAAAACTGGGAGAGAAGCAAAGTTGGCTGACATCTGTGGTGGAGGTTTGAAGAATCAGTGAAAATAACTGAGGCTATTCCAGACATAATTTCACCTGATAGAGGTCATTTAAAACTCTCATAAATATAAGGGGGCAGATTGTCATTTGTTTCATACATGATGCTGGTACTAGGGATAGAAAAGAACTATGTGGCAACTGTCCTCATGGAACTCCCAGTCAATGAGGTAACCAAGAAGGCCACTCACAGCCATCACAGGCAGTGTAGACAGTGACGAGTGTGGTATGCCCACTACGCTGTGGGCTGAGGGTTCTAACCCAGTTCTCCCCGTGGTATCCCCATAGCCTTCCTGTGACTATTGAGAAGGTGTGGATCCTGAGCTTGGATGATAGATGTTTTTATGCCTATTTTCCTCATCATGGAAAGGAACCATTGGAGCTGTAAGTTGGGGAGCAAGGTAATCTGACCTGTCTTTTTAAAGACGCTTCTTAGGGGAGCTATGGAGCAGGACCGCTGGAAAGTGGTTATAAAACCTTGTAGACAGTTTGAAGGGAAAGCAAGGTGGTTTGGTCTGGGGTTGAAGCTTTGGCAACACCAAGGACAACCCCACTCAGAAGCGTAAAGGCATTATATGCTGTGGAAGTGACTGTAAAATAGAAGGAAGTAGGAAAAGAGGACCCCTGATATTTTTCGCCTAAGTAATTGGAAACATGTCAATGTTATGTATCACGTTGGAGAAACTGGAGGATTATGGAGCTGGAAGGAGAGTCTCCTTAGTCTGTGTTAAATCAGAGTCATCCAGTATTTAATGAAACGATGTGTTAAGTGGACCGTCAAGGTGGAAAGAAAAGTCTCAGGTTCCATAAGAAGTGCTCACTTCCCATAGGAGGACTTCCATGTGGGGGCCACCGGCACCCCGATGTCTGCTCTCCAAGGGCTCCTCGCAGCTGGCTTCAAAGCCTCCTTCATAGTTCTCATCCTCTGTGACCTTGATTCTCTTGACCCACCTTTCCAAACCTCTCCATAAAGTCAATTGAGTTCAATAGTGACATTTTGTTTATCTTAGCATTCTCATCACAAGGCCCAGCACGCATTAATTGGTTATGAGACTTTTGGTGAAGAACAAATGATCATCTCTGAGATGCAGGAGAAGCACAGGTGGCTGAAATCATTCTCCATGTCATCTGTGTGTCACAGACATAGACCAAGAAATGTGAGTTACTCAATGTGCGGATTTTAAATGAGTAATTCTTGCTGCTGCAGCATATAGAATCAGATCCATAATAAATACAGAATTGACTACATAGGCTTTTTCCATGGAATCTAAAAAGAAACATCTCCATTGAGTTTTCTGAGGTGTTAGATACAGCAATGGAAAACCCTTCTCTTGTCTAAATAAGTCACTTCTATAAATGTAATGTGTTCATTCTTGTTTTGATCAGGTATTGAAAACGTAGTACAAAGTCATACTAGCTAACTTGTCACCCATTTCATGCATCATTTTTATTCCCTAAATATTTTAGAATAAAAGGGACAATGCCTTAGATCACTTCTATTTGCATACGCTAAAAATAAAGCTAGAGTTCAACTCACAAAATTTGATAGGTAGTTCCCATGGATTTTTCTGAAAAATAAAAATCTCCATGGTGCAAATGCTCTGAAGTAGATTAGTCAACACATTCATTTTATTCAACATGGATCAATATGCCCTGATACTCTGAAAGATCTTCAGGATATCTTAGATGTTGACTTTCATTTTTCCAATTCAAAGTGGCTCTTAAGGATTAGTAACTGCGAATATGCTACGATTCTGGCCAATCAACCATGTTACTTGTTCATGATATTCTGAATTGTAACTTACAGTCAACATCAGTCTGTGGCTGTTCCAGTTACACTCATTTGCGGTGATTAATTAACCCTGGAGAAAAGCTGACACCACCACTGGGAATAATTCTTTGTTAGGTTTGACCCCACTTTTGTGTGTCTGTGTGCTAAACTACTGATGTTTATACCTCCTGAGGCCATATAATTTAATACTCAGTGACTTCAGCTGGGTTTAATTGGTGGAAAACCTTATTAATTTTAGGGAAAGCCAAACTGAGTTTAGAAATTATCACGCCATAATGTTTATCAACCCCACTATCAGAGTCTACATTTCCTTTCTGATTATTCCTCCACCCCCCCAATAAAGTGTAGGCCAGTTCTAATCAAGAAAAGTGCTTTTTTGCCCCTGTATAGACGCTCCCTACCACATAGCACGTGGGCAAAAAGTTATTTTTGAATGAAGGACTGACTAGTTTAGCTAAAGGCAGGATACAAGAATATAAATATATCCGTTGTCAAAGAAAGGGCTTCTTCCTCTTTACAGCTGACGACAGTGTTTCTCTGAAGTATGACCAGTTGATTGCTGTGTGGCTCTAATAAGAACCCAGTAAATGTGTGCGCCCCTTTAAAATTAGCAAAACAATTTACAATTTTCATGTTCCTTTTACTTACATGAGACTCACAGAAACCTCAGGGGCGCAAAGGGAAGTCAAGTCGAAATTGTGCAGCAGAATGAACCCCAGATGCAGATAAGATGGGGTGCTTGACGCAGGTCTGAATCCAAATTCACCATCTTTCAGTTGCACCACATTTATGGGTTACAGGACATGGTGACACTCACCTCCCACTGGGGTACCTGATCTTCCCTGTGGAGTTCATCAGCCCCATGTGGTCAGAGTGGTGTCTTCTGAGCACCTGCGTGGAGGGTAAGCCATCCTCTGAAGAGGTCAAGTTCAAGCAGAATGCTGAACTACAAGCTGGGAAGTGGCAGTGAGGAGGAAGGGGTCCAGGCTCAGAGCTCTAATTTCCACCTCTCTTCCACCATCCTCCTGTTCCTCACGTGCTTTGTTTCTCTCAGTGACTGTTGAGTAACCATCCCATCCTCTTTGCGCATCATAATCAATCCTCATTTCCAACTGTAGGGCAAGGACCAGCACCAGGCTCACCACATGTGTAGGTTCTTTATCAGTTTTAGCAGCTACACAGACACATTGGACAGGCCAAGGCAGACAAGGGCAGGGCCAAGGTTGGCGGGGAGCAGGGGACTGGATAAGGAGGTGCTGAAAGGTAAGTGAGGCCCCAGGAAGCTTCACACTCTTTCATGCATGGCCTCTCTGGCATCCTCTCATCTTTCCTGTGCTTGTGCAAAGATGCTCTCTGCGCCCCCTTCCACCCCTCTCCCAGGCCTAGGTGTGCATACTCAAACACGTGCATACCCAATGCGCTGCACAGGGAAGACAAATGCTCCAGGTGCTGGTTACGCAGGCCAGTGGAAGGAAACCCTGGCTGACTCACTCATCCTACAGCAACTCTGAGCTGACGTCACAGGGTCTATGCAGGCATTTGCTATTATTTCATCACCCACAAGAATATAAATAGATAGGGGCTCTGTGGGACGTATCAGCACAGCTTCCCCAGGTCTGAGAAGACACACCGGCTCATGCTGGCCCCTCATGTCACTTCTGGGGGAGCAGGGAGCAATGAGAATCCCAAGTGCAGGCAAAGAGACAGGCTACGGCCGTGGTCCTTTTGGGAAGTTGCAAGTCATTCCATCTTCCCAAACAGGTTGCACCAATGGATCAGCCGCTTTGAAAGCATGCACCAAGCTTTTGTGAGATCCTCCTCACAGAAGCTGGGGAACAATCCGGAGGGCAAGAGCTTAGGGTTGGAAATGCAGGAATTGATCAAGTTGGGAGTACATGTTCCAGTATTTGGAGAGACCCCCTGGAGAGATGGGTAGTCACGCTAGATGCTACGCGGGGGCTGACATAGCAAACACATTCCTCTGTCAGGTGACTGCAAAGAAGGTCAAAGTTCAGAAGCTGCGGACTGCACAGAAGTCATCCATTCACAGGCAAAAGACAGAAAGTGCCAAAAGCTGCCTTTGGGTACTGACTCCTCCTCATACCCCTCATCCCTGAATCCACCCCCCGTCCCCCGTGATTGAACCAGAGGGCCTTGAGTGATACCAGCTCTTCCTTTTCACGTCTTCCCTTCTTCACTTTCTCTGGGAAGGACTCAAAATTATTTCCCTCTTTCCAGACTAGATTTACCTGCAACCTGAAGAGACACCAACCAGAAGGGAGGGAAAGAAAACCCCAGGACGGATTTCCGAGCTGACCGGGGCCTGTCACTTTTCATCAGCTCCCAGAGAGCCTTCTTCTTACCCTTTTTAACTTCCAGACTCTCTCCCCAGTAATCTGCTTTGTCTAAAATGTGTGTTGTTGTTGTTGTTGTTGTTGTTTTTATCTGACTTTCGTGTCATCCAAACCAGTATGAGCTGGTTTGCTTTATTTTGTTCTGAACTTGATGCTCCATTAATAGAATGATCGCTGGCATCTACTTTATGCCAGCAACGCTGACTATGCACCCTCCATACTGTAAGCAGCAGCATCTTGTTCACGCTATCTCTGCTCTGACCAGGTGACCGTGTGAGTTTTTGCACAACTTCAGGCACTTGTTTTAATGAGCTGGGACAAGAGACATAAAGCAGAGTTCCCTGGGCAAATCCCATGCAGTTGCCCTAGATGCAGCTGAAAAGTCAAAATACAGGCAGTCATTGTGCTGCTCTCTCTGGGGCTGCATTTTGCAGCAAGTTTATGGGGGGTACTTTGCGCAGACAGTGCAGGGGGTAAGATTGAAGTTTTCTGTATTAAGATTGGCGATACTGGCTTTCAACTTTTCTGCAAGTGATAAGTGCTTGGTTTGTTACAAGTTTCCTAGTTCCATGTTGTATCTACTGTGTAAGAGCTTCCACAAGCAGAGAGGGATCAGGGTTCATAAGTGCTCTTGTGAGATTCGGGAATAAGGACACAGAGATGCAGCAACAGTAATTCAAGAGCCTCAAATGATAGCTCAGAACCTGGCCCATCACCCCTTTCTCTGAACCAAAGTCACCCAGGATGTGGGCACACACATTTGAACCCACAGTCTGCAAAAGCAGATGCATAGAAATGGACATCATTTCTTTATGTCGGCTGATGCTCAACAACTTGCCTTTTATAACCCTTGGCTAATGTGAAATTTTCTCTCTCTGGTCACACATGCTTCTTTTATTTTAGTTCACAAAAGCTTCTGCCTAGAACAAATCCTCTACCACAGGTAATTGCAGAGATGCTGATCTCAGGAGACAAGTAAAGGCTGTAGCTCTCTACTGCTCAGCTTCTTCACATTTAAAACCTGAAAACTGTGGGTCATGGCACAACGGGTGAAGCCATAAAAAAATAATCAAGCTAGAACTGACACTTGTGAGCATCCTAGGGGAAAGTACACTTTTGCAAAAATGTTCGGGAGTAGCCCCCAAGGATCTACAGAATTTCAAATAATAGGGGATGGAGTGGGGGGGTGCATTTCAGCACCTCCTCCATGCTCACCTCCTTGCCCCCTCTTCATGCTAAGTGGGTTTACTTTCAGGACTTCTCAGTGCTAGGTCTCCATTTCAGCTTGCCATTAAGGAAAGACATCGTGTCAAAAAGTTCCAGTTTTTCTCAAGCATGTACAAAGCACTTTTGTACCCATTCTCTCACTTCATCCTCATGCAAATTCGCACATGGGAAGAACTCAAAGATCTCTAGGAGGGCATAGCATGCTTTGGGAAATTAAAGTGTGAAAAACATCTTCCTGCTGAAACTACATGTGTGTTCATGTGTTTTATGGGATGAGCTGTGTTCTCCAAAAACTTCTTATGTTAGATCACAACACCCCCCCCCACAGGACCCTATTTGGGGAAAGTTTCCAATAGAGGTAGTTAAACTGAAGTGAGACCACAAGGGTGGGTTCGAATCTGCTGTTTCCAGCGTCCTTACAAGAGAAGGAAATTTGGTGCAGACACTGAAAGAGGGAAAATGATATAAAATACAAAGGGGGAGAAAAGACAACTTTTACAGGTGAGGAGGGGAGGACCTGACCAGATCGTTGTCTCAAGATCAATAAAGAACCAGCTTCACTGTCAGCTTGAGCTGGGAACATCAGCCCCCTGAAACAGGGAGACCATACATTGCTGTTGTGTAAGTGACCTGGACTGCAATATCTGAACAGGGTATTGCAAGGTAATGAACAGGGTAATGATGGCCTGAATACATGATAGTCACTGGAGGGAATCACCAGCGTTATTGTTTATGTGTCAGACAAGAAAAACAACTCATGTGACTTCTGCCTGTATGTTCAAGGAACATCCTGATCCTATTCCAAAGCAAGTGGCTCACAATCATGAGCTGCTTTTGCATTTGTTTCCTTTCTAAGTTCTGCTTTTTCAGAGCCATGTGAAGCCCACACTTAAGAACTGACCTTTGGAGCTAACAGCTCAGATGCCCATGGTGTCTGCTCATGAGGGACTGGGAGGTATTTGTCATCCTTGGGCCTCATGTTGCATCTGCAGAAGGGGAGACTGGAGAGGGTAATCTCGGAGGCTGTGTGCGGTGGTAAAAGGAACAATGAACTTGAAGGAATCTGAATTCAGGCCCCAACATGGTCGCCATTTAACGATGTGAAGTGAGCAAGCCCTGGGCTACTCCCAGCTTTTGTTTACTTGTTTGTGAAAACATGGATCATCTACTGGGTTCACAGTGAGGCTGCGAAGACATGGTGACATGATGAATGTGAACACTTCTGGCATGTTAAAGAATCCTAATGGAAATCGGTCTTCTTTTCCCTTTGACTTTGGGAACTGCGGAGTGCCAGGATTTTGATTGGGTCAGACAATACCTCAAAACATAGCTTGAACTAACTTCTAGAAGGAACGCAATATGGTGCCTACATAGAGACATCACTGTTGTCATTCTAGATTTTAACTCCCCACCCCAAGACATTTTAAAGGCAAGACTGATATCAACTGCACATCACTGTCACATCCAGCACATGACGTCACTTGATGCTGCAATCATTCATCATCTCCTGGAATATGCCTCTTGTTGGCGGAAGCTTCTTGGATACATCAGAAATGATCCTGCTTCATCCAATTTGCTAGTAATGATAGTAACAAACATCTCCTCTTACGTTATTTTTTTGTTTTCTTAGATCGTTATTTTTACACACTATTTGATTTCTTCCCTTGGGTGAGCATCTCCTTAGTCTTGGCCAATAGTGATCCACTCTTCAGTAGGAGTTGAAAATGCTGCCTTGAAGGATTATCATATCAACTCAAGAACTGGACCCAAATGTTCTGCTAGTCAATGTGAAGACAGATACTTTCATTTTCTGATGAGCCAGAAGATACTTCTGATTCTCAGTGAAGTGGTAAGATCCAAGTGGGTACTCATTGCCCACAGCCAAGTCCTTGGGACTTTCTGGAAAGACTGATCCTGGTGTAGAGATGGAGGTGTCATTCTATCAGTAACTCATAAAGAGTGAGAATTTGTTGCGTAGCCTATCCATTCATTCAACAGATACAAATTAAGCATGTCTTCAAGTCCCATCTCAGTGTGCTTGAGGGGCGGGGGACCCTGAGTTCCTCTATTTTGGTCAAATCCATAAATGTCCTGGTTGCCTATTGTGTGGTTTACCAGAAATAAAGATGAATGTAACAAAGGCAAGTCCTTCAGACCTGCATAGGTCTGAAGCTGCTTGTTACATACACAAGGGTCAACAGCAAAGAGAGGTCAAGCTGCCATGTTATCATCAGTGAAGTCTTGTCACAGGACCCTGGGGAAGGCTTCTCAGATCTCCCTGCATCCCTGAGCTCTAAGCTTTGCAATTTAAGCACCGTTGACCTACAAAGGGGGAGGAGAGTTTGTGGAAGCTCCAGTTTCAGCGAGAATCTGAGGGCTAGGCAGACAGACAGAAAAATAAGAGGAATAAGAGGAAATGACAGAGAAAGGTTAGACCCATTAAAGAATTTTTGATCATTTGACCAAGCAGATTAACAATTTCTCTTTACTTTATTGAAGAATTAGGGAGAGTACCAGTGATTGGAAAAGAGGTTGAATCTTTTTCTTCCCTTGCATGTTGCAGGCAGAAAATAAAAGGCACAAGGGTCTGAAAGCTATGGTGATTATGAAAGGGCTCCCAAGGTTGGTGCTGATGCCACAACGATGAGGGTGAATCTCAGAATTAATGTATGTTGGTGGGGGTTTTTGGGGGGAGGAGGAAGAAAAGAATGTGAGAAAAAGCTCTCGATGTGGAAAGTATCAGGTGAGTCTCAAACACTCAAACATAGGCCACACTTTTGAAGCCTGATCCACTGAAGCAATGGCTGTTAATGACTCTAAAAAACACTTTTAAGCACCTACAATGGCAGTCACCTCACCAGACCTGCGGATGTATACATGTAGTCACCACCTCTGTGTTCCACAGCTGACACTGAAACTGGGTGGCCCTAACCCCCCCCCCCCACTCCAGGTGGTAGCATTTAACAAGGTACTCTGCTCCCATTGGCGGGTGGCAGTTTAAAAAGGAGGAGAGAGAAGTTGGAAGGGGGGATCAGGGGGAGAGAGAAGGTAGTTGGAGGAGCACCGTCCGAGAGAGAAGCCGCGAGAGGGGGAGAGAGAAGCTGGAAGTTGGAGGAGCACCGCCCCAGGGAGAAGCCGCGAGAGAGAAAAGTTGGAGGAGAAAGCCCCCTGGAAGGGTGAGCTGGAGGGGACGAGGAGCCATGGCGGCCAGCAGAAGTGTGGCCAGCGTGGAGAGAGTGGCGTTGTAGCAAGGTGCTGTGGAGAGCTGGTACCTAGAGACGGCCAGCGATTTGGAAGGCTGATTCCTTCATCAGCCACCGTGGAAGAAGCTTGAAGCACCTGGGAGAAGTCGAGCAGCGTGGGACACCGAGAGAAAAGAAAGGAAAGAGGAGACGCCGGCGGAAGGACTGGACTTTGCCAAAATGCCTTCCTCTGAGGTTCAGAGGGGCAAAGGAACCGTCCATGGACTGTGCCTTGGGGACCTTTGGGTCTGAGAATGGTGACTGGGGTCAGATCACTGCCACGTGCGACTTTCATGACGTTTTGTTCTCCCTGTTCAGCTCCCTTGTTAATAAAACCCTGTTGTTAATTGGTATTTTGGAGTGGCAACTGCTAGGCGCAGGTGCAACTGCTAGGCGCAGGTGAAACGGACCTTGGGGTTTGCAATTTGGAGGCTTTTGCCTCGTGCCCCGACCCGATATCAACACTGGCAATCCAGACTATATCCAAAACACATTACTCTACGACAACAGGGTTGCTGCTGTGAAGACTATTGTGCCAGGAGTCAGACAAATGCTGCACCCAGAAGTGAAGGAAGGTTCCACAGAGTGAGAGCATGAGAACTGAGTCTCGAAGGCAGGAGAAAGAGTTGAACCAGTGGCCAAGAGGCAGACGAGTAAGCAGCAGAGAAAGGGCTGTCCTTATGGTGATTCCATTATGGTCCAGGGCGGGGGGGGGGGGAGGGAAGAGGGGGAGCGGTGAGCACAGACAATAAGCGAGTGAACAAAACAACAATCAACCAGACCAGACCATGCAACCTAGGGATTAAAATGGGTGGGTGGAATCGGTCCAGGGAACTATTTTATGTGGGAAAGCATCCTTTGGTCATGACAGTTGAAACCAAATGTGACAAATCCAACTGTGTGGAGATGGGAAGGGAGAAGATTCCAAGCAAAGAGAGCAACAAGGATGAATATTCAGAGCTCGGAACATCTTTGAAGATTCAAGAAATACAATCAAAGACCCACACCAGTGGAGTTTGTGAGGAGAGAGCAGTGTGGCTGGAGATAAGAGCGGAGAAATAGGAGATGCCCAGGCTGGGTAAGATGCACAATTGTTTGACAGGTGGGGTGTAGAGCTGAGAAGCTGGCGGGATGGTCTGCAAATCAACCCACAAAAGGTCAAGTTCGCCCTGTATGGAATCAGGACTTTAATTGGGGCTGCTCCAAAATCATAGTCACTGGGTGGCTTCTAAGGAACAGAATCCTCCTTCCCGAGCCTGGAGTCTGGGAAGCCCGAGGTCAAGTTTTCAGCAGATTTAGGGTCTGGGGAGGAACTTCTTCCTCACGGATGACCATCTTCCTATGGCAGATGTGGGAGCAGTTACGTGCTGGGGGATTATGGGGACTGTTACTGTTGGGGTCTCATTCACAAGTACACTAATCCTAGCCCTGTCACTCTGCTGGGGGGGGAGAAGGGAGGACAGGGGGCAGGGAGACGGGAGGGGGGCAGGGAGGTAACCCCTCCCCCACTTAGGCCACCCTCCTACTGCCATAGTCTGGGAATTAACATTTCAGTATCTGAACCTGAGGAGACCTAAACATTCATTTCATTGCACTCGTGATATGGAAACTGCTGAAAAGCAACCAGACTAGAAAAGGTTCTCATTCCTGTTCTGTTGGCTGGTTGGAGGATGAATCTTTCACATGACCATTCCAGACTCCAGACATCCTGACAATGATCCACGAGGGCGTTCCACAGTAAACAGTATTCGGGAGTAAATATCAACAAATCCTCTCTGGGAGCCTGAAGTTGAGACCCAACAGTCACGCCGAAAGGCAAATCTGCAAGCTTTTATTTCCTCTCCCCCTTTCCCTTTGGACACAGAATGTCCTGTGTCAACCATGCAGGAGAAAGAAACCCACTTTCCAGTGCCTGTAATCTGGAAAGCCAGGGAAGCAACATTTAAGCTGTTATTCAAATGCGTTGCAGTCCAATTACTACTTTCCTCTCTGTCAGAGTCAATTATCCTCACTGTTGACACGGCCACTGGTGGCTGAAGGGATGGGGGTAGGGGGTGCTGCCTCCATGTTTTTCTCCCCATGTTTGTTTTCTTGCTTGCTGTTGGCTGTGGCCTGTGTTATCGGGTCGCTGTTGACTTTCCCAGTGCAGCCAGAGCCGCAGAGTTGCTTTTACGTGACCATAAAATAAAATGAATGTACTCAGGAAAGGCAACTGAGCTCCAAGTCAAGTCCTGGGCAGCTGAGCGCAGGCACACTCGGTTTCATAAGCAGGGACCTGTTTACTCTCAGGGCTCAAAGACACAAAGGCCGTTCGTTGGCCGCGTGACATGGCCCACACCAGCTTGGGGAACAAGGACTGAGAAACCAGGTTGCTATTGTTTCATGAGCCTGGAAGAAAGGCTGCACCCCACACAGGTCTGATGGCTCTGATGGGCTAATTGTGCTAATCATCAGGTCAGGTCTTCACCCATCAGCAGCTGTGTCATGCTATCACCTGGGCTGTTGAGTCTTCCTGATGTCGAGAAAGGGAAGTGAGGTGATAGCATATAGTAGGTCTTCAGAGCCGCCATTAGGTTGACCCTGCTGTCAGGGTGGGATCCTCTTGATCTGTCAACTCCAATAACCGTGTGATCCGTTTTGCCCCATCTTCTGAAAGGCAGACATGGATGCCAAAGCAATGACAACACCTAGGTTACAAAAGATTGTGAAGTTCTTAAGTTATTCCTCTGCTGTTGATAAGCATTTCTCAGTATGTATATTCTCTCCTGTCCACCCCTGATGGGCCCCAATAAATTAACATAAAACTCCATGGGGTGGTGTGGGCAAGATGCTGGCAATACAGGGCACCTGTGCACCGATTCATTTTAACACCGAATTGAATGTATTTCTGACTCCTGCATTTTCCTGCTCTTGATCATCATCAGACCTTTTGTCATGGCTTCCTTACACATGTGTCTTGGCCTGTTTTGGCTGCTCTAGGAAATCACCGTGGGCTAAAAGGCTCGAACAACAGACATTTATTATTAGGTGTCTGCAGGCTAGAAAGTTAAGGCCGAGGCAGAGGGCAGATCTAGTAACTGGGGAAAGCCCATCTCCTAGTGTATAGGTGACTGTCTTCTCCTGTATCTCCTGCAGGAGAGGCTGAGAAGAGGGAAATGGAGAGGGAGAGAGAACCAGAGAAGGGAGCTCCCTGATCTACTCCTCCCTCTACAGGACACTAATCCCATTCATGTGGACCCCACCTTCATGATCTAATTACTCCCCAAGGCCCCACTTCCAAACCCCAACACACCAGTACTTACCGGGCACAGGCTTTCCTTCAGGTCACAGCAGAGGCAGTAAAATGAGGGACTGATGTTCATAAGCTCGGTGAAATGTCTTGTCTTCAAAGACCTTCCTTCACGTATGTAGACATACACATACACATACTGCAGACACATATTTTTCTTATTTCTGTATTGTTTCTGCTCAATGTCATGGCTGCGTTAGCCATAGTAGTGTTGGTAAACTTGGAGCTTTGTGACAAATAGAGATCCGGATTTTACTCTATCCAATGAGCTATTTTCTGACAAGTTTTACTTGCCAGATTTGTTTGCTTATCTGAGTTAACTGCATTTTAAATGGCTACAAGGTGTCTCACCGGTGTACCCCAAAAGTCAATGTTTTTTAATTTTTCCAAAAGGATATCAGAGACTTAGAATAACTAAAGGAGATGGGGGGGAGGGATGGAGGTATTTGCCTTATCTGTTGTACACACACACAATCACTTGAAGATTGTATGGTAAGGGATCCTTTGAGGCAGTAAAATGGACAATTTCACTCAAATCTATCTTTCTGGTACTTGCTATCTAATAACTGTTTATCATGATGCAATCAATGATTAGTTATTAGTCAACCAATTGTTGACTAATGACTTCTACTAATAACTAGAAGAATATCTAATAGAAGAAACATCCATCCTTCTTGTCAGAATGGCTTCTATAGTTTTGTTCTCTGAACTCACAACCCGAGCTAACACACATTCTATGCGGCCTTGCCTTAGGTACAAGCATAAAACCATCATTGAAGTATTTTTTTTAATTTCAGAAGCATCAAACTCACCATCATTAGAAAAATAGAAGCTTAATGGTCTTAAAATCATCACAGGACGTGGCCATTTATTCATTACCTATGGAAGGAAGGGAACAGGACCCTGAAATCTTTTGGGGAGCCTCTTGAAGCTCTCCCTCCAGCCCTCTTGTTTCCTTCATTAGCCCCAGCCTCCTCGACCCTTTGATCCACATATTTGGATCCTGTCTTTCTGTCAAAGCACCTAATCTGGACTCTTGTGAGGCCAACTGAGAGCAGTTTCCACAGCCTGCAAAATCTCTGTGCAAACACACCCGTTCGCTACCTCCGCAATTCCCACCGAGACGCCCAGAAGCTGGAGCCTGGGCTGGCGGAAGAGGCAGACACCACCCCAGAGGTGTTTATTTTCCTTTAATCAATCCGTGAAGCAACACAGACGCGCAGAAACGCCAAAGGCCCTCTCCCGAAGCACAGCTGAGCACAGGTAGAGGAATGGGGCTCCGGTGGAGCCCGGAAAGTCAAGACAGCCTGGGCTTTCTCAGCTCAAGCTCAACACTCCCCAGCGCCCAGCAGGCCGTCCTCCGCCTCCAGCCGCTGCTGTCAGCCACTAAGGAAAAGGGGCGGATCAGCCCGACTGGGCCCGAGGCCTGGGGCGACTGGTCAGGTCAGAGCCACCTCAACCCAAGGTGCCAGGACTCTGCATGGTGGTCACTAAGGACAAGTCACCAAAGGGCGTGGGGGAATGGGAAGGACTGAGGTGACCCCCTCTCACCGCTGGCTCTTCATCATCCACCGCTGAGTGGCTCCCCTGAGGGTCCTTCCCAAGCTGCCACTTTACTTCTCTAGTAATTTTAATTGCCGCAAAAGCGTCCTAACATATAACCCAATTACTTTAACTACTTGGAGGTGAAATAGATGCGCTTTTACGCCTCCTTTCCCTGGGAACTCTTTAGAACCTTCTCTCAGGCTGAGTTACTCCCTCGCTCTGTGCAGCCTGGCTCCCCCTTCCTGCCCAATACAGCCTCCCAAACTGGGGGTTATCCCAAGTGGGAAGCCCACGAACAGATCCCAGCACTCACCGCACGGAGCGCCTTGCTATGACTCACCAAGACGCCAATGGAAGGACTCCAATCGAAGTTCAAAGCAGCAGATTTAGTGCCAAGAATCTGATGCTCCAGGGCCCCCAAGCCAAGATGGCAGAAGAAACCCGGAGTCGTCTCTGTGACAACTTCTTACAGGGCAAAACCACCACCGCCCCTCACAGTGAAACAAGCAGGTGTAGGGCAATTTCCCACATTCCCGTAATGGTTCCCATAACTACGGTTTCCCATAATGCTGATGTCCATCCTCTATCAGGGGGACAATGCTGGTGTCCATCATCCATCAGGAGGACAAGATGGTTGTCAGGAACAGCCAGGAATCAGCGGAGACAGAAACAGGATGTGGGACCAGCCAGCCATGGCGGATACTTTCCACTGAGGGCAGGGAGAAGACACGGGCTTCAACGTGGAGGTTTTAGACAAAATGGAGTCACTTTGGTTCATCTGTTCCCAATATACCCCAGCTGCGTTCCTGCTTGGAATGGTTCTTCCACACAAGCCTTTCCCAGTTTTCCACCCTACGATCCCCACATAGTCCTCCCTGCTGAAAATACCCATCAAGTCCTGACATTCCCAAGGATTCCAGACTTTTCTTCTCACTGTTACGAAGCGTCCTCTGTGAGGGCATCACACCACGTACCCTCACCACACCCTCACCCTCACCTCAGCACCAGCGACGCCCAGTCATCTTCTGCTACATACCCCTGGACCACACCCAGCACCACAAGAAAGCTCCCCACACGGGTCTCTAGCTCTTTAGGTTCAATAGTGAAATAGCTGCCTTCCTGGCAAAAAGGAATTCCTCTCCTGTGTCTCCGCTTAGCACATGGCTCTCCCATCGTCTCCTCAAAGACACAGGGAAGGAAAATGAAGTCTCCCTTGACCTAAGCGAGTTGTTCACAATCCCCCAGCCAACTGGGAAACAAGACTCCTTATGCTAGCCGGTTAGCTCTCCTTTGTCTCTTTACCTGCCTATGTTTATTTTTATCCTTTGATTCAGGTAAATACTGGCAAACACGACTTCTCAGAGACCCTGGGGAACATTGGCTAGTAGGCGAGCGGGTTCATTTCGGCGACAGATACAATATATATTTTCATTCCGTCTCGCATCCTGGTAGATAAATAGAGTGCTGGGAGCTAGGCACAATGGACTCTGAAGTCTATTTCTGTCAGAAAGAGGTGAGACCAGCAGGCCGATCTCACAGCAGAGGCCAGGCACACTTTACCAGCAGTTAGCTTAAACAAGGAGAACTTTGACACTTACAATGCGGGGAAAGCTTTCCATGAATCGCTGCTTTATTGAAACCTTGCCCGGCAGATGCAGTTTAAGTGGAAAGGGGATTTCTGCTCTGTTTATAGGACTGTGGGGGTCAGAAGTCAACCGGGGCCTCCTTAAAATGGACTGGAAGCGCCTCCCTCGTCTCTGTCAGGCTCCATTTTTTCACTTCTGACAAATATTTAGGGATTAAATAATTCTGTGAAGGAAGGCACGATGCCTTTTACAGTCTGCGACCCGGAGGGTTGCCATGGATGTGAACTTCAGAGTTTCCACAGCATTTCTAAATATTTGCAGAGAACCATTTCCTGCTTCGAGAATGACAGAACTCTCGCTTGGAGACTGGACAGTCCAGTGCCGGTCAACGATTTCGAATGAGTTGCACGTTGGGAAAAGCTACACACAAATATGCTTCAGCAACATCTTGGCCTTGGCAAGCTGCCTCAAATCCGGGGACTTCAAAATCAAGGCCGACTGCCCCCAGCCTGCGGCCTCTGGAGGAGAATTGGCCATGACAGTGGGGCTGCAACTGAGGCTTCCATTCTCTGAAAGTGAGTGCTGGAAACAGGGCATGAAGTCCTCTATTCAGGAGACTACAGCTTGCTGTTACCCTCAGACGAGCGTTATGAGTGAACACCTTCAGGTAGAATAACATTTCCTCCCCAGCGCAACCCCCCACCTTTAGCCACCTCTCAAATGATCTCATTA
Source organism: Uropsilus gracilis (assembly GCA_004024945.1). NCBI lineage: Eukaryota > Metazoa > Chordata > Mammalia > Eulipotyphla > Talpidae > Uropsilus > Uropsilus gracilis. Next base: position 40,422 of record PVHY01006096.1, read on the forward strand.
TTCAGATTTAGGGGATTTAGCTTTCTGGTCGCCTCTCAGCCAAAAGTTTGCAAACCCGGAATCCACAGTGTCTCTTCGGTGTGAAACACCACAACCTTCACTCTGCCGGAAGGAGGCAGAGTTCTGCGTGTGAAATGCCTTCCAGGCGACACATTCCATGGATCCTCCCTGCAGCCATGGCCTCCTTTAGTGTCCGTGAGGACGCTGTGACAGGAGCTCTCGTCCGTGGGTGCATATGTGGCTGCGGTCTGAAAGCAGACTGGAAACAATGAAGATGCCTCTTACTCTTCCAAAGGTGTGCTTGGTCAGGGTTGGAAGGAAACTGCTGGTGAATGAAGAACAACAGAAGAGATTGATCACTCCAGATGAGCTCGAGTCACAGATTGGGACTCAGTGAACATGTTCAGAGCTATTTATTATAAGTTTCAGGTCCCCTGAAGTACCCTGGGGAGGAATGATTACAACGCAGCGGTAAGGAAGGAAAACCCAGGATCCCGTGGTGTGTGTGTGGGGTAGGAGGATGGGGATTCATCACCTAGCAGGGAAAAACACCTGTGAGGTAAACACCTTTCTCTTTCAGGGACACATCTCTCCAGTGTGACATTCCTAGGTGGGTAGGGGGCTGCCGTCACAGATAAGAGACATGCTGAAGCCATCTCTGGTTTGCCAGACATGGGCGAGGATAAAGGTGTTGCTTTATCTAAGGCAGATCTCTTACCCATCTTTGGTGCCCCACAGGTTAGACTCAAGCACTTGTATAACATCCTCAAGCCACCCAGGGGAGGAGGAGACCGAAGCCCAAAGGCTACACCATGCCCACCACACCACAGGGAACGTGACGTCAGTGTAGTTGCCAGCGGCTCATGGTAGGGCGAGGCTGAGCTATACTTGGGGAGAGCAGCTGCCAGGTGGAAAATGCAGAAACAGGATGGGAAACCTTTTGTACCTTGAGGTCAGCTTGCAGGGGCCGGCTCCTCTCCTGCCGGGTGATTGGGTCTTTGAAGGTAGACCTGTCCCTCAGGGCCGTAGTCAGGACAAATGCAGAGCTTCACCCAACACCAAGTCAAAGCCCCCAAGCTGGGAGCACAGCTCCTTTTGGTCACTTGCAAGTCCGGGTTGCAGCCATGTATTGATGTGGCTGGTACCTGGGTTAGAATCTGGCAACTCTATCCCCAGGATAAATAGTTCTGCCATCGACTCCCTCCAATTCAATGCCTGAAGTTGTCCATTTTCCTTTTAAGACCCTGATTAAAATATAAACGGCCTAAAAGATGGCAGAGATGTCCAAAGTCAACATCACCAGGGGAAACAAAATTAAGACAATGTATGTACGAGTGGAAAATAAATAGAAGGTAGTTGACATGGCTACAGAATTCAGAAACATTTATGCACCTGAGTTGGGAATGTAAATTGAAATGACACATTTAAGTTGAAAGCAATTTACTATTACTTGACATATGTAGCTAGTGCATGCCTGCGACCTCTAATGCCTATAATTACAGAAACTCTTGTCCATGTCTAAGCAGGAAAAGCTTAGACAAGTATTGAAATACTTATTTAAAAGTTAATAGCGGAAAAAGAGAGAGAGAATTCCAAAGGACCATTAGCAATAGCATAAATGGTAAATTATGAGATAATCTTTTTCCTGAGAATATTTTGAGAAGAATACTATATAGTAGTGAAAAATGAAATAGAACTCCCCGTACAAAACAGGACTTAAACTGAAAATATTGAATTATAAAGTCATAGAGGACCATATAGAATATTTTTTCATTTACATAAAGCTCAAACAGATGCATTAAACATTTGTCTTTTGTATACAGATAGGTCATAAATTATTTCTTGAGTTCAAGAGAAAAGGAATGATAGGCACAGCTAGCCTAGAATAGGATAGCATAGGGTTGGGTCTGGACAGGGACCCCCAGGTTAATGCAATAGCTTGATAATATATTGGATATTGAGTAGGATGAATAAATATTTAACTGTTACACATTGATATGCATATATACATATACATGTATATTTGCTACACATAGAAATGATGCTATACATAGAAACATGCATATTTGCTACACATAATTTTTATTGATGAATTAAAAATTAATTATATTTTTTATACTTTTCTTGCCTAAATTATACATATATGATTGTTTTCCTTATTTTTGTACTTACTGGCAACTGAGAAACACTGGCTCTAAAATAAGCATTTCTATCCCCCAAATCACATCCGTACATATAACTTGAATATCATGTGTAATATGAATACCACGAAGAGGCATAATTCAGTGTCATAATGAGCTACATTTTTCCTGATTACCTCTTATCACTAGGCATTTTTCAACTGCATGCCATTCAACGTGAGAGACTGTTCTCTCTCAGAGGTCCATTCTTAACTCTCTATGTCTCCATCTCCCTCAGCAGAATACTGAAGGCCTATTTCATGGGCACCTTTGTGAAGATGAAACCAAGTCACTGAAGAAAAGCATTTCTCAGGGTCTGACATAAGTAAACGCAAAAGGACAGCTCTTCTCATAGTATCAACAGCAACTGTTTTATTCGCATACAAAAACCAACTTAGCGAACGCACAGAGGCATCATGTGTGGATGTGACCATTTTTCTGAAAAGGCCTCATGACAAGAGCAGGCAGCAAGGAAGGGACTTGTCAGTTCAGCTCCCACAAGGCAGTAGCAAGACTTTCTATTAAATGGTTGTGGCTTTTGCCAAAGAACATCCAAGGAGTAAGCAAAGAAGAAAGCCTGTGCCTGGAAGGAAAGAACCACCAGAAATAAATTACATGCCAGTAGTGAAGTTTCATCTTGGGAGCCAGAAAGCTTGCTGTTTGCTTCATCTCCCAGTTATCTTCACCTCCAGTCTTGATGATAACTGGAGAGCCTGATTCTGCATGATGGTGGAGGAAGGGACTTCGGTGGTGGCAGCACACCTGAAAGTGGTGACCCTCTGCTTCTGCAACACAAGCAGTGATGGCCAACACTGCACCTGCGGTGAGAAAACTAGGGAGGGGGGCAACAGAACTACCAGAGGCTACGTCTTGAACCATGGCCACTTGAACCAACCAGATGACTTGATTTCCGAGTCCCAATTTTCTTCTTGAGAAAGGAAATAAAGGATAGCGACGGATAAAGCAACTGAGAAGATTCTATGTGATACTTTCTATAGTATAAATGCTATATGATGCACTTGGGAGTGTGCAGGGAACTTCAAAGGGCTCCACAAAAATCTTGGCTCTTCCCATTATCCACCACCATCATCCCCTGTAGGGGAAACCTGTCTCTCTCCCCATTATCCACCTCCATCATCACCTGTAGGGAAAACCAACCCCTCTCCCCATTATCCACCTCCATCATCACCTGTTGGGGGAACCCCTCTCCCCATTATCCACCTCCATCATCACCTATTGGGGGAACCAACCCCTCTCCCCATTATCCACCTCCATCATCACCTGTAGGGGGAACCTGTACCTTCTCAGAATTCCTACGCATCCCTCTGGCCCCCAGAGCTCCCACATACCACAGTGTCTGCTCAATGACCACTGGCTGACTTGCTTTCCTGCTGGTCACAGAGACCTCGATTCAGCCTTCAGCGTCCATGCAATGCTTGCTAGGAAAAGCCTCTGGAGTTCGCTGGTGCTGTGCTCTTGGTAAAACATGGCTTCCTTGGTAGCAAGAGGGGAAAAGTCTATATTTTAAAAGACTTCGTGGGCTGCCAAGGACTGTTATAAAACAATATTTTGATGAGTTATACAGTAAATGAATCAGAAACATATGAGCTTAATTTCCCTGAAAATACATGTGGGTTTAAAAATGAAAGGAAAGGAATCTTGGCACCCTTGTCTATGCCAAACCCAAAATGTTAGAAAAATATTTTAAGATGTTAGGATGCACAAGCCCTGAAGGCAGCTCAATTTGCTCATCCTTGCGTGGCCCTGGCCAGTGTACCTGTTGGACTTGGTCTGCCATCATCATTATGAGGAAAACCTAAAAGAGAAAAAAATAAACAGGTAAACTGGCACACCGGGAGCGCAGCTGCCTCTGCCATGAACCGTGGGACTCTCGGTCCAGGACTTGGTTCTTTTGGACGCCATCTCGGGAAAACAGTCCCTGACTTGCAGACCTCACAGGGTAGCGGGAGCTGCTGGGGAACATGGGAACATGTTCAGGGAACAAGGTAAGACCCGGGCAGGCTGAAGGGAGTGTCCCTGGGATGGGAGTGTGTCCGGAGGAGCCCAGGTCCACACAGCTTGCATGGGACAGCACGTGGCCAGTGGCAGGGAAGACTTGGGCAAGAGCTGGGCAAGCATGCAGGTGGGCTGAACTGCCCTCGCTCACCAGACTCTTCTTTACATCTACTACCCTCTCCCATGCCCTCTTAGCCAGCCACTGCCCTCCTCGAGGCCAGCAAGTCCCTCAAATATATGGCCTCCAGCCTCAACTGGACTCTGTTTTGTGGGGTACTGAAGTTAGATAAAGATATGTGCCTTAAATAGAGGAACACCCTTATCTATTCTCTTCCATCTCTGGCACACAGAGATGGCTTCAGCAAGTCTGTTTTCTATGACAGCCCCCCGACCTCCTAGGAATGTTCCACTAAAGAGACATGTTCCTGAAAGATAGAAGTGTTTACCACACAGGTGTTTTCCTGCTAGATAATGAATCCCCATCCTCCTACCCCACATGCTACACACCACAGGATCCTGGGTTTTTCCTTCCTACTGCTGTTTCGTAACCATGCCTTTACCAGGGTGTATAAGGGGACCCAAAACTCATAATAAATGACTTGGCTCATATTCACCAAGTCCCGACCCTATAACTCAAGTTCCTCTGCCTTGGAATGTCTCAGTCTCTTCCATCCGTTCTTCTCTTCCCACCCGTGACTCTCAGCACAGTTTCCTTGTTTCTGCTTTCCTATTTTTTTCAGTTTTTTTTTTTTTAACCTTTGATGCTAACTTTACTCTCTCTGGTCAATGGCATATGACAGAATACGTAACACAAAGTAGCTATCAAAGACTTAATAAGACACAGGCTGCAATTTTTACAGAAAAAATGAGGGGCTGGGCCCCTCAGAGCTGATGGCCGAGTCAGTGGTTCTGCTCATCTCCATACAGATTCCAGGTCTCCTATCCCTTCTGCTTGGCTACCCTGGGGGAGGCTTTATTCTCTAGTTTGCCACATGTCACAGTGATAATGGTTCCATCTCAGTGTCCTGGACATGCTGCCTTATCAAAGGTTGCCCATTCTACATCCTGCAAAGGAGCTTGGGAATCTTTTTTGGAACTTGGGAACATGATGTACAGTGTTAATAGGAAAACTGCCTGCCTCACACGACAGAGATGTAAGAGAAATGGCACTGAGGGATTGTCATGGTATTGGGACACTGGCCTTTGTCAACTTGAGATGTCCAGTATGTCCGTACCTATGAAGTCTGGGTTAGAAAGCCTGCGGAGATACTTCGAGCCAGTCTAGATCATGATACACATTAATTAATGTTAATTAATGACCTGTCTAACCATGACCTCTGTCTATTTGTCATAGCCATATCTCCAAAGCAGATGAATTCCAAAAATGCATGGCAATAACCAACCCCCAGGAACTGAAGGGTAACTTCTTGAAGGGTAACTTGTGCATAGTGGTGTCATCCCGATGAAGAGAGTATAGAAACAGAGAATAAAAGAGCAGCTTCAACATGAGGAGCTCAGCAAACATTGTCTGATGATGCAGGTCTGCACTGGTATTTGCATATCACACCAACAGCCTCAACCCTGGAAATATGAAGATGAAAATGGCACTTTGTCTCTGTAGTCTCCCCATAGCACTAGGGTAGTCAGACAAGAAACGTTGGGCAAACCCCAGTAGAAAGATATTCTAAGAACACTGGATCCATCCTCCTAGAGATGTCAGGTCATCATGAACCAAGAAAGGATAGGGAGCCTCACGGTCAAGAGATCAGATAGCCATCACCATTAGGTGTAATGCAGTTTCTTTAATGGGACCCTGGAAAGAAAAGGGATATTATGTAGAAACTAAGGCCACCTTCATTAAACAAGGCATTCAGTGATGATAACGCACCAGCAGTGGTTCCTTTATCTAACGAATACACAAGCCATGTGCTAATAACCAAGAGAATGGGTGCAAGGAAACTCCCCTCTTGGTCATTTCTGTACATCTCAAACTCTTTAATAGTTAAAACCATATCCTAAAAAGTCTTTCCTTTCTAAATGAAATGAATAATTCTTATAAAAGCATTTTTTATCCCCTACACATTTTAAAGGTAGAGGAATTAAGTGTTGACTAGACAATAGAAACTCATATTCTGGAAGTAAAAATCCATTCAGCATTTCTAGAAAGCAACTTGTATTGTGTAGCAGTTAAAAGGGAAGACACTTTCAACCCACGATCTCATTTCTAGAACTGGTTCTTGTGATGCTTGAAACATACGTGAGAAGATGTACAAAGATTTTCCACTAGTCAAATGCTTATCAATGAGGTTAGCTTAATCACAGGTGATTGCCCACCCACCTAATATCCTGTGGCCACTAAATTGTGCACATGGAAGTATTATGTCCATTTCATACTTCTGTAAGGTGCAGTACGGTCCAGTGTGTATGAACAAACCTGTATAAATATATAGGCATCAAAGAAAATATTAGCATCAGGTAGTGGAGAATGTGGTTCCTAGGGCTATTGTTATTATTGTCTTCTCACTTTTCTCTCCTTAATTGAGTTTTATAAATTATTATATATTTACTTGATGTGTTAAAGTCCATATAATTTTTGTTGGTTTTCAACTTTCAGATTCATAAATAATATCTTTGGTGAGTGTGTCAGTGACCTTTGGCCCTGAGTTTAATGAACAAGAAAGAATTTCCTGACATGAACCAGACGCTGAGTGTGTGCTCAGGAAGAGGGAGATGCTTGAAGTGTGGCAGAAGGAAACTGGGATCTAAAACAGCTGAACAACTTGACCACGTTCACATGCTAAGTGAGCAGTCCCAAGTCTCACTCATGGACGGATCTCTTCTATTCAAGACCTGGCTTTGCAATCACCCAAGACTGTTCTGGAAACAGATGGAAGTTGTTCAGATCTTGACTCTGCTATTTCCTAACTCTGAGGATATTGAGTAATTTAAGTAATCTCATAGATCTTTACTTTCATTGCCTGTAAAACTGTTGTAACTACATCCAATTTGCAAAATCACGTGATGTCCATCAGATCCGGAATAGGTAATGAATAGAGGGGTAGCAAATGACAGCTAACGAGAGCATAGCAACCAGCTCTGTCAACGTACTGGTGGAGTAAGAGGGTCCTAATTATAAAACACTCTTCACAGGGATTATTTGTCAGATGATATAGAACTGTATACATTTTATTCACCACTAAGTGGCCCTTTTTCTATCTATTTGATCTCTCTCAAAATGTTCATTCTTTCTCAAAAGCATATGGCAAACTCTTTCAAATGTTGTTTATTTTTCCTGGGAAAATACTACTACTTATTTTACTTGCCTAAATGATGAATATATTATATGGATAGTTACAACTCTGGGAATATGATGGCAAGTATTTTATAACTGAAATATTATGTATTAACAGTACAGAGGTAAGGATATTGTGCTATCAAGAGTCTACTATTCGAATGTCTAGAAAGATAGAAACACTACAAGGGAAGATTTTCACCTAATATATCTGGAAAAAAGCAAAGAGCTGGAAAATATGGAAAATGTTAAGAAGAAAATGAACAAAGCAAACACTGAGGGTTGCATCAGTTGATTGAAAGAGTTGATTGAACAGACTAAGAAAATTCCCAAGAATTGGAATTATATTTTCCCAATTATATGCCAGTTGCAGCTATTAATTATATAGATGCGACATAAATAGACAGATAAAGGTTCATTATAGCACTAAAATTTATATAATTTTCTACAATAGATACATACCACCATAAGTATCATTATAAATCATATCACTATGAGTATCATTATAAATCATCATATAATTGAAAGCACAAAATAGTGGGCACTGGTTTGGAGGACACACTTGTTGAGGGGTAAAGGACTCCTGAAACTTTTGTTGTCAATTTACCACCATAAGTATCATTATAAATCATATCACTATGAGTATCATTATAAATCATCATATAATTGAAAGCACAAAATAGTGGGCACTGGTTTAGAGGACACACTTGTTGAGGTGCGAAGGACTCCTGAAACTTTTGTTGTCAATTTCACCATAATGAATGTAATCACATATTTACCATCATCACAATTGATTGCACTTTGGAAAAGCTTGTCATATAAAGTCCCTCTCTCAAAGAATAATTCATTCTGCTTTATTTTTTGGTACTGAGTATTTTATTTTTTATTGATTGCACTTATATATGTATGTATATGTGTATGTAGGTGTAGATATGCATGCACATGTATATACATATATGTACGTGTATGAATATACATAAATTACATTTTTGTTTACCCCCAAGGTTCTCCCACCACCTTATCACCTGTGAACCATCTTAATCTGGCTCTGAAAACTGAATATAATTTTAATTCAATAATTGCCTCTAAATGATGTATTTCTTTCAAAATAAATAAAATCCTCCTCTGGGGAAGCCCAAAGCTAAGGAGTAAGAGAACAAATAGAAATTCCTTAGAGTCTAAACTTTCCTAAGGCATTTTCCGGTGAGCTGATAGAGATGAAGCATCTCTCAGAGGCGGGACCCGGGTCTGGGGGTTTATCTGTGCGACACTGCTTAAGCCCAGGACCTCTGTGACCTGCTCGGTGGTAGTTTACATTGAAACTGTTATAAGTTATTGCAGAGGAGAAGGAAAGCCAAACAGTCCAACATAAATAGATCTGCAGACACACCGGCTACTATATCTTCTAAACACTGTCGTCAGTGAATAAACAGAGCTTTCTAAGTCATTGAAGAAAATATATTTACCCCTAAAGTCAATAATTTTTGGTTTTTCAGGTTAAATTCCTCCATTAAAAAAAAAGAACTATTTTATCTACTTTGGGGGATGTAAAGCACATGAACACACCAGCAGCTGCTTCTCTCAGATAATGGCCAGAAGGTCACACCCCCTGAGATGCGGGCAAGCTTTCAGTTTGGATGCTAGACTGAGCACTCCCTGTTAGAACTGTCTCACTGCGCTGGACACATTGAGTATTTGAGCCCCAGCGTTTCAACAGATTGACCCTGCGTGTGTCTACAGGGACAACGAAGACACTGAACAGGACACTGATTTCCTGAGGGCCTGGGAGAACAGCCTCATGCTGCCCAGTCCATGCGCCAGATCCAGAGCATACCAGGGCCAACGGAAGCCTGTGGTCTGGCTGTATTTGCCTAATCCTATACCTGAGGGCTTCACAGCTGCACGTCGTTAGCCAAAGCACGAATTGTGGCCAAAGAGCTTGTGTCTGCCCTGCAAGAGTTAAACCAGAGTAACCCCATGGAGAAACCATGGATTAGTTTAAAGAAGAGGGGAGCCCCTGAACCCTGCCACCAAAGCCCTGGTTGGGGGAGGATTGTGTCGTTGCTGTTTTGTTTTTTTGCTGAAGGAAATTCTTTTGTTTTGTTTTATTTTACGTTGTTATCTACCCCAGGTTCTCCCATCACCTTATCACCTATGAATCATCTTCTTAGTCTTTTGCGCCCCTCCCACTCCCACTTCCCCCTCACCCCATGCTCCAAGCTTCAATTTTGCTGAGAGTTAATTTTAAATTTTTATTGTCCACTTATTTGTTTTCCTTCTATCCCTCATATAAGTGAGACCATCCCATATCTCTCTTTTTCTTTTTTTATATATAAATTTCACAACATTGTAATCTCAAGGATTTGCCCCCCACACACACACATCCTCCCCTCCCTTCCCCCCCCTTTCCCTCCTACTCAAAGTTGTGCGCTTCAGTTTGGTTCTTAACTTGTTTTGACTTTTCCTCAAGGCTTTTGCTTATTTTTTTTTCCACTATATCCCATATATTAGTGAAACCATTTGGTTTCTGTCTTTTTCTTTATGGCTTGTTTCTGCTAATATGATTTCTTCTAAGTACATTCATGTTGTGATGAAATCGTTGAATTTGTCATTTTTAATTGATGAGTAATACTCCTCATGTATATATACCACATTTTTTTCATCCAGTCATCCGTTTTGGGGCATTTAGGTTGTTTCCATGACCTTGCAATTATAAATTGTGCTGCAGTAAACATCCGGCACAGGTGTCCCTTTGTACCCACAGTGAGGTCTCCTTTGGGTAGATTCCCAAGAGAGCAATTGCTGGGTCAAATGGTAGTTCCATTTTCATTAGCTTGAGGGTCCTTCACACAGCTTCCATAGTGGTTGAACTAGTTTACATTCCCACCAGCAGTGTAGTAGTCTTTCTGGCTTATTCCTGCTAATATGACTCCTTCTAGCTCCATCCATGTTGCTGCAAATGACATGTTTGTCTTTTTGATGGATGAATAATATTCCATCATGTACATCGACCATAGCTTTCTGTACCATTCATCTGTTTGGGGGCATCTGGGTTGCTTTCATATCCTGGCTATTGTAAATAGTGCTGTGATAGATATCTGAGCACAGGTGTCTTTTTTAGAGATTTTGTATCCTTTGGGTGGATTCCTAACAGTGGGATTGCTGGGTCGAATGGGGCTCCATTTTCAGCAGTTTAAGGGTCCTCCACAAATGCAAATCAAAACCACAATAAGAAAGATACCATCTTACACCAGTAAGAATGGCCCATATCAAAGAAACGGGCAACAATAAGTGCTGGTGCAGATGTGGGGTGTGCTGTTGAAGAGCACGGAGCATGGAGGCCGCTGCGCAGGGCCATCGACTGAAGTACAGTGATTGGAAGTCACAGACCCGCTGGCCAGCACTTCTTTCCCTGGGGCAGTCTTGTGATTTTGTGTACTTGTTCTTCTGTTCTCTGAACCGCCTTCTCTGTCTAACAGATCAGCGGTCATCATCTGCAGCCCACTTTTCCTAAGAGGAATCTGCCTCTGTTTTTTCGCGTTAGTGATAAATCGTGTCTGTGTGAGTTCAACGTCACCGACTGTTGGAAACAGGAGAAATCCATACCTGAAAGGTTCCAGCTGAATTCTCTGGGATGTGGAAGGTGAGACTAGGATAGCAGCTGCCACAGCGGCCACATCTACCTTCAGAAGGAAGGTCTTACTAGCAGGATAAGGCTGATACTGTTCTTTCCACCCCTGGAATTGTCTAGAATGTTCACTCTGGTGCCCTAGACCTGCCCTAGACCAGTCCCACTGCCATCTAGGGAAGACTGAGGTCACCAGCCCACTAGCTTGAGCTCCTGCGATAAAGAGAAGACATGTTCTTCTAAACAGTCCCAGGAACTCAAAGAGTGAGCCTACTTTTTTTTTTTTTTTTTTGAAACTAGGTCTCACTATTTTTGCCCATGGAACCACAGGCTCTCTTTGCCCGGGGTACCACAGACTCAAGCAATCCCCAGCCTCAGCTTCCCAGGTAGCTGAGATTACAGGCATGCGCCACCACGCCCAGCTATTTTTTTGGAACTAGGTCTCGCTACGGGCCCCAGGCGGGACTCAAACCGCAATCCTTACCTCCAGCCACTTCATAGGCTGAAGCTTACAGGCACGAGCCACCGTGCCCAGCAAGTGAACCTACTTACTGGGACAAAGAATGGTAGCATCTGATTGTGGAGCATACGAAGGGATCCCTCTGCTGGACAGATGTGAATGTCCAGATCTCGAGATGCTAGCGGGGGTGGTGGGCAAAGAGTAGAGTTTGGGGCTTATTTTTATTTTATTTATTTATTTATTTTATTTTTTATTCAATATTTTTCAGCAAAACAAAACACATGCCTCTCTCACTTCAGTCAAGGAGTTTCCAGGACTCCTACCTAGCATTCGGGCAGTGTCTATTCTCACCCGTCAATGCCATGTTCCCCTTCTCGTGAAATATTTTCAATCATCTTGGCACAAAGGGTTATTAAGATGATTAAGTGATACCATATGTGTGAAAGGCTAATAACACAGTACCTGGCATAGAAATATGCTCAGAGCATGTGAGATACTATTATAATTATGGCTACCTTAGCCTACTTATAACAGTCACAGTGTTCTTTGACCAACTTTAGAAGGACTGTATTTTAGTCCATTTTTTCACAAGAGGGTATTATCCTTGAATTATGCAACAAGAGCGATCAACAACTCCAGTATATCCCCAAACAATGTCTGCTTTGGGGTGCCACCCAACACCTTTCAAAAGAACCGAAACAAGGTGCTCAGAACAGATGCAAAGCTTTAAGCGCTGGTTGTGTTGTCCTTTGCCAGCTGCTAAAGGAAAAAGAGCGAATTTGCAAAAATACCCTCTTGAGGCTTCTTGGTATTTGAGCCTGGCTCAAGGCAGAAAATATGAAAAGCCCTGTGTGAAAACCTGAGTCCGCTCAGAGCCCTCTGGCCAGCAAAGACTGACCCCAACACTCTTCACCAAGCAAACAAGTTTCTGAAAACCTGGCGTCTTGCTTCTGAAGCCGCTCAGATTCCAACACTAGGAATATGACTTATTCGTAACACAGTTTCCCTCATGAGCAGATGTTGGACTCAGAATCTCCCAACTAGGGTGGTTCGGATCCCCAAGCCTTCCTATTTTACTTAAGCTGTAGATGTATTTACACAGACGTTTGGGCAGCATTAAACCACAGCGAGGCAGCGAGGTCTTGGACGTGCAGTACAAACTCATCCTTCCCCACTTGAAAGGAATCTTTTGGCTCAGGAATCAGCCAGAGGAGTTTCTGGTTCATTTACCATCCAGGTTTCTAGCACAAGATGGCTTTTTTGCTTCCCCCCTCCCTACCTGTTCAACCAACAAGCAAGCTAAGACATTAAGTATTTTTCCATGGCTCCCCGCAAATGTGAGATGCAGCTTCTCACTTGCATATAAATAAGGACTTACAGTTTATAAAACGCTCTTACCTGTTTGCTCATTCCATCTCCACAGGAACTCTAAAAGTGGGGTGGATGGAGGTGCCAGCTGTGGGAGTAAGCCTTAGCAACCGATATGGAGAGCTAGGCTCGACGCCCAGATACACTACCAACCATGCGTTCTTTTATCAGTTAAAATTTATGTCAACTCTGAGAGACAAAAAGAAAAGCAAAACCTAAAATAACAGTAACTCAGCCAAGAAGGAGATCTATTTATCATTCATAAGAGAAAAATCCAAAAGTAAGAAGTTTAAAGTTGGTAAGCTCACGGCTGATATTTTTTTTGCTCCACTACCCTCAACATGTGGTTTTCACCCATGTATTAAGATAGTTGCTTGGTATTCAAGCATCCTGTCTACATTCCAATCATCAGGAAGGAGGAAAGGATGAGGAAGGAAGGCAGGAGAGAGCATAAGACACCTGTCTTCTGTGTTTCCAAGTCATCTTCCACTTATATCCCATTGGTTAGAACTTGGTCATGTGACCACAACCAACCACAAGGGAGGCTGGGAAATGAGTCTTACCGCAGGCCAGGTTCCTATCTAAAAAATCCAAGTTATATTTTAAAGAATAGTGGGGAAATGGACTTTGAAGGTCAACCAGCAGGTTCGGCTACAACCTCATCCAAATTTCATGAATTCAACCTTGATTATTCTGTTTATCTCTACCTGATCTTTACTGACTACCTGTTCATTCAACTTCTCTGTTAGAAGATGAATTCTACGAAAGGAACCCTCTGGCCTAGTTCACCAACAGATGAACAACAATAACCACAGATTGAGTCCTGTGCTATTTAGCAGAACATTCAAGGCCTCCAGTCTCACCTACCTCTCCAATCTTATTCCTTATTACTTGACTCCCACTGCTCTCACATTGTTAATTGCTCTTCAAAGGAAATATCTGCCTGCAATAACCAATTATCCCCAACCTTATCATCTCTTCATCTTTCCAAGTCCTCTTTCCTTTGCTCATGCTATGTGATAATCTAGGTTTCTCTTTCATATTCATCTAAGGGGAAAAAATGCCATGATTTACCGAAGGGTGGAATAACAAATGAAATTTTCATTGAGACCTATTTCAGCTGAATCTTTATAGTATCTGTCCACTTCTGTAGAAGGGGATAGCATATATGTATTTGCTCCCTTTCCTCCAAAACATAATTCTTCCTCCCACATTTCAACTGAAGTTACGTTCTTCAAATATCTACTAACCTTGAACTTTGTACCAAACTTTTAGAAAGAACTCACTCTCTAAAGATGCTTTGTACACTCAACCCATTCTTAAGTATGTGTAATCATTCAACTCCTCGAAGGTAGCTTGGGTATCTATCAAGATAATCTGCGTTTAGAACCAGAGTCACAGACATTATTGATTATAAGAATTAGAAACATGCTAAATGAATGCATCCCAAGATTGTCTGTGCATCCTAGTTTGAGCTCCATTTTCTCCAGCTACTCTTTAAAGCATTAAATTCAGTGGCAATGGATCTCTTGGGTCTGAGCTGTCTATGTGTGCACATAACTATTATGTTCCAGTTTATGACACATTCATGCCAAAGAACACATGTACCTGACCTCATGCCCACTTTGGGAAAATGAGTCAACTGGATTCAGTGAGGTTGCATTATGTGTTCTGGATGGAAAATTAGCAAGAAAAGACAATTTTCTTCATCCTTTGACAAAGGTTGGTTCTTGGAACTCCTGAAGAACTGTCATTTTAAAGACCCCCACTTGATTGTTTATCATCTGAATTGTCTTTTTGGTTTCTATTTCATTTATTTCTGCTTTGCTTTTTATTATTTCCTGTTTGGGAGATTTCTTGGGTTTTTGTTTGTTTGTTTTTCTAGTTCCTCAAGTTGAGAGATTAGATTGTTTCTTGGGGTTATTTCTTACTTATAGATATGTGCCTGTATTGCTATGCACTTTACTCTTGCTATTGCTTTTGCCACATCCCATACATTCTGGAATGTTGTGTTATCTTTATCATTTGTTTTGATGTAAGTTTTACTTTCTTCTTTGATTTTCTCATTTACCCAGTGGTCTTCCAATAACTGTTGCTCAGTCTCTATGCAGTATTCACTTGCCTAATTTTTTTTTAATTGTTGATTTCTAGTATGATGTCTTTATGATCCGAGAAAATAGGTTGGAATTATTATAATCTTTGTGTATTTACTCAGGTTTGCCTTATGGCCCAATATACAGTCAATTTTGGAGAATGAGTCATGTGCATTTGAAAAAACAAAAGTGTATTCCTTGGGGGTGCAGTGTTCTATAGATATCTATTAGGTTCAGAAAAAGATGTGGTATATTTATACAATGAAATATTATTTTGCAGTCAAAGCCAACAAATATGAAGAATTTGTGATAACATGGATGGAACTAGAGGGAATCATATTAGCAGAAATAAGTCAGAAAGAAAAAAAGACAAAAACCATATGATCTCACTGATAGGTGGGACATAGGAATAGCAAACAAAAGGCCAAGAAAAAGACAAAATAAGCTGAAAGAAGAGCTGGGATAAGCAGCTAGAGAGGAGAAGGGGGGAGGTAGAAATCAGGGAAGGGAGGAGCACAGGAAGATTGAGATGAAGGCTCATAGGTGATAAGGTAGAAAGAGAATCCCGGGGAATGCAATGAGGTTATATAGGTGTGTATACATATATATATACATATATATGTGTGTGTGTATATATATGTATATGTATATATACACATATACATACACATATGCATAAATATAGAAACAAGATGATTAATAAAAAATTAAATAAAAAAAGAATGGAAAAGTATGTGTGTATGTATGTGTGTGTGCATGTGTTCAGGTAGGTAAGGATAAACAAAGAAAGAAAGTAGAGAATAGGTAAGAGTGAAGGCAGAAAGAAGAATGATTAGATTCAGGTAGAAATTAACTCACTCAGGATATTCCGCAAAATCTGTTTATATTCTTTAATTACTCATTCATCATATTTTGGTTTATTCAGTAACTGACAACTACATTTCTTGTTTTGTGTATATATGGGGGGGTCATGCTATGATAAGAGAGGGGGGGCCTTGTTTTTAATTTTCTCTCCCAGCAAAGAAAACCCACATCTGTTAAATGTGGGTTTGTACACAGTAAAAAACATACCTTTGATTTGGATTAGAAAATATCTCCACTACACATGACAATCTATGAGTGAAAACAGCTTATTAAAAATATAACCCAGATCTCGAGGCCAACAGATATCAATGAAAACAAGAGTTGGGAAATGTTTCCATGGAGAAATAGTAGCAGGCTTTGTAGTATCTGGCATCCCCGGCAAGGAGTGGCTTCCTACTGCACACTGAGGCCCATAAGCTGGCCACTGAATCCTACACTAATATGCTCCACAGAAATGACCTTTATAGAATGACAAATCCACTTCATTACCATATCAAAGTTTAGCCTTCTTGCTGCATTTCTTCAGAGACTAACATTTTTCCTCTTTGAGTTTGGACCTTTAAAAGAAATAAGGGAAGAAGGCATGAAGAACTCAGGTGGGATGGAAATTTCCTTTAGGGTTTGGAGAATTTAGCCATTTTATATTGAGAGAACCACTCGCAACTTAAATACTTCAAAGCCACTGCTTTTCAAGAGAGTCCCTCTCAGACTGCCATGGAAGGGCAAAATAAGCAAAGCTGTACAGCTGGAACATAATTCTAATGGACTCAAAGAATCTCCACTTCAACTAACAGTGCATGTTGATGCTGTCTAAACTGCAGGCGAGGAAGAGACCAGTCTTCCCAAGCAACTAGCAAGGGAAGAAAATAAGAAACAAATTCTGGCTCCCAGATGGGGAAGAATGCGAAGGAAATTTACATTTGTTGTGCACCTACTTTGCCCGAATCAGAATAGTTTTCTATGGGTTGGTTCAGTGCCAAGAGAAAGGCATTGCTAGGATTTCCAATCTGTAGATACAAAAATGTAGGTACTCACTGCACATACCTGCTAACCAACTGGGATGCTTGTTTATTATATCTGGCTTGGAAGCTCTCTCTCTCTCTCTCTCTCTCTCTCTATCTCTCTTTCTCTCTCCCTCTCTCTCTCTCTCCCCCTACAAAATCAGTATCTGCAATGTGTTTCATAGTCACTGGGGCATTTGATAAAAATATGCATTTTCTGGGCCCCCTCTGGATTAGGTCTTGATTAGAAAAGGGGGTTAGGCATGAAGCATGTGAAATATCAGCAATCATATCAGGTAGTCTTTATGACTAAGCAAGGTTTGAATGTCCCACTGCAGAAATATTCAGCATATCAAAATATTCCAATGTGTCGAAATAGCCCAAGATAGATTAGGGGTTGAAAGAGTATAAGCATCTCCATCATGATTTGCATCATCTCTGCTCCCTTCCATTCTTTCATCTGGCATTTCATTGTACGAGCAAAATAATATACTCATCATGTCAATGATGAAAGCACCCTTGTTAGTTATTGACCCCACCAAAATGCCCCTTTACACAAATTCTGAAGACCACCTGGAGAACACTTATGTTGGTCAACCGCATTCTAAAAAGTCCAAAAAAAACAGTAAACCAAGTGATTGTCCATATCAGCGTAGTTCAAAGGAGAAGGAGAGTTCTCTTTCTTTTCTTTCCCTTAGCTGTCATTTTGTCTTTGCACCTGTTTCTGCATCTCTGCTTCTGAAACTTGTGTGGACAATCTGTGAATACCACATCTTGCCACTAAGTTTTGAAATGTTGATGAGTCTCATTTTTAGAAGTCAGACTCCTTTTTAGAAGTCAGACTTTATCATTTGATTGATTGATTGATTGATTGATTGATTGATTGATTGATTGATTGACTAGGTCTCACTCTTTTTGCCCGTGAAACTGCAGGCTCACATTGCCTGGAGTACCACAGACTCAAGCAACCCCCAGCCTCAGCTTCCCAGGTAGCTGGGATTACAGGTGTGCACCACCATACTCAGTTATTTTTTTGGATTAGGTCTCACTACATGTTCCTGGCAGGACTCGAACCATGATCCCTGGTCCCAGCCACAGCTTCCTAGGCTGCAACCTACAGGCATGCGCCACCATGCCCGGCCTGACTTTCTCATTTTTTTAATGAGACTTCTAAGCCCCTCTCTATAAATAGATCACTTTGAAGGCGTCAACTCTTAAATCGATGTTTGTGAAACATTTCCCTAACAGAGGAACATTTCTTGTTCCCCCAGTCACTACGGAAACAAAACCATAACATCCTACTAAAAGCACAAAATGTATCTAAAAACTTTATGTGGACTTGCCTTTCTGATTTAACATAAACCCACCGTTGCTTTATTGGGAAATTTCTGCTGTTCTCATTATTTTTGAATAAAACCAAATCCCCAGAGTATTATAACCAATTTCAGTATCTACAGAAACATGTAGACACATGTTTTTTCTTAAGACTTTACTTCCTTTGTGACAGATAAGGAATCATGATATCCACCTGCCACATGCACTAACATCACCACCTAGATAATTCTACTAGATTGGTTAAGTGGCCCAAGGCAATGTGACTCAAGATGGGAACTCCTTAAATAGTAAATGACAATTCCCTGCTGCTGATGCTAAGCTGACCAGCCAAGTTCAGTAACTATATTATTGGAAATTAGACTCTTTGCCCAGCCTCTCTCTCAATCTCAGGCTGACTGGTCAAGCCTCCGTTATTCTCCAGGTTACATGTTGCTTCATACATACACTCACACTTGACCTTCATATTAATTTTGTAGAATAAATAAAGCCGAATCCACTAGACCCACTTACGTAGAAAAAATGAGAAACACTAAGATTACCAGACTTGTACCAAATGACATAGATTTCCAGTCTCTATCCACCTAGTAAACTATGGCTGACCGGAATTCATATTCCGATTTAAGAAGATTACAAAAAGAAAACAACTCGATTCTTCTGTCCTGAATCTGGTATCATTACAAAAACTCTGTACTGCAAGAATGTTCCTCCTATTTACTAGGCTAGTCATATTTGCGCACCTCCCCACAAAACAGCTTTCAGAGTTCAAATATGCAACTGTGCACTACCCAAGCCAAACAATCCTCCCAGTTATCACTGAGAAATCGAGACTATTTCTGTAAGCGCCGAAGGTCTAGACTGAGGTCAATATTGGTAAATATATTAACTACAATATTTGTGCTTCTGTGTAGTCCAATCTGATAACAAAGCCTCCACGCTGAATTGGGATCTGGGTTAAATAAAACTCTCCATTTTCATAAAAAATGCTTTGTAGCCAGAATGGATGGGGATATAAAAGAGGCAAAATTCAGCTCCGAGAGGGCCTGACTCTTTATCGTCTACCAGCCAAGGTGAAAAGCTGACTGAAGCTCCACCAATATTGGATTTAACATAAACTTCCTGAGCTGAATTCCATTATGGCTAAAATAACTGGGAGGAAACCATTTACATACTTTCCAGAATGCCCTCTTGGGACTTATTCAGCTTTTAACTAATAGACTTTTGAGAAGTGTCCATCCTCCCTCAAAAAATTGCTAACGCTTTATGTCTGGAGCATTGAAACATGCTGTTTACACGGTCTAATGAAAGTTAGAATGAGGAAGTTGTCCAACGATGGCCATCACGACTTCCCAAGGAACTCGATGCCTTTTTGGACATAAATGCATGCTGGTAGAAACAAATCCAAGTCAAGTGACATAACACGGACATATAGCACCCCTCAGCCAGATGGGGGGAAATATGGGTGACAGATTTCTCATAGATTCTTAAAGTCAGGCATGATACAACCATGATGAGAGTAATTTATAGTTCAAGCATCTTCTGGAAACCTCATTCAGTTCAAAGGAAAACTTGCAATAAGTCCTTAACTCACCCACTGATAATTTCCATTTTTAGGATCTAGAAGGAAAGAAATACAGTGTGGACATGACACTGAGGAAGTAATTGCTGGTTACGTGGAAATGATTTTAAGCTTGAAACATGAATTATATTAAATTAGTTGACTAGTGCAATTAGTACTAAGTAATTAGTACATTATATGAGATAATTGAGAAAATCAATATGGTGCAGAATTTCACAGGAGGCAGCTATCAAAAAAGCCCAAATAAAAACTCAAGCAACCTCATGATACTCATTCACTGACCCTATTACCGCTTCACTATTTTTAAAACATAAATTTTTATTGAGGTAGGTAACGTTGGTATATAAGATGGTACAATTTTCAGCCATAAAGTATTTTAATTCTATGTCATAAACACTACATAAGGATCACCACCAAAAGTCCAGATTCCATCCATGGCTGCACACCCCATCCCTCTGTGGTCTTTTTGCCCACCTCTCATCCCACTTGCCTATAATAAACCTCTATTGATTGGTGTTTATTGAGCACCTACTGTGTGCTCAGCTCTGGAAAGTGTCAGAGAATAAAGATGAATAACAAAGTATCCGACCTAAGGAATTTGGGATGTAGCAGACAAGACAATATATAAGGATCCTGGACTTTGATGCCACGTGAATAGAGAAAGTCAGGTCCCTGCGACTTGATTCTTCCATGTACATCACAGCACATTACATGGAGATCTTGGTGTTTCTAAAAGTTCTGAGTCAATGATTCTGAGAGAATCCTGAGTAATCCCAACATCGGGGTGCATTTGTTCCAATTTTCCTTCTGATTCACCACACAGTTGTCAAACACCTCTAAGGAGCAACGTCAGATGAGGACAGAAAAGGGAAATGAAAAATTAATGCCAGCATTAATAAAATTATAATATAATTAATTATATAATCAATTATATATTATATACTATATGATATAATGATATTATATAGTTAATAATTATGAAGTTGACTATATGAATAGTGATGATAATAGGCTAATGTTATTAGTCATCACTATACTGGGTGGTTAACCCTCAATATCTAATCCCATCGAAAAATAAACCCCACCGAGTTAAGTATTATTTTATCATTGTTATGGCTGAGAAAGCAAAGGGGAGTGGCTTACACCACATACCTGAGATGACATCCTAGTAAGGGCCTGAGCGAGTCTTGACCCTTCTAAATCCCTAGGCAACCTCCTCCCCCTGTAAGGCAGACACTAACAATCCATGTTCCACGGCTTTGGAAATTGCCCGTGAGTCTTATTTTTCCTGCATCCTTGATAACATATCACTGATGTTGATGCTGCCCGTCGGTTTGATTGAATCTGTTTTTCTTCTCAAATGTTGCTGACTAGTGGGTCGTTTACATAACTCTGTAACTGGAGGGTGAGTCCGCCCCTCCAGAGTGCATCCGCCCCATCACCCTCCTCTCGCCACAGAGTCCACACCCGCTCATGTGATAAGGGACTGGGTCAGTGTTCAGCTCACACTGCAGAAGGGTGTCTGGTTTGGGGGTACAGAGATGAACGTTAGGTGGTGGCGAGGAAGGTGAGCACAGAAAGAGAACAGCGCCGGGTGTCAGTAAGTCTGGGAAGGGGATCGCTCCTTGCACCCCACCACCACACACCCCCCCGTGACTGTACTCCACTGTGCTCTCACCTTCCCCCCTTTTCCTTCCCAAGAGCCCCACAGCTGCACCAACACCCTTAGACCCAACAGGACTTCCAACCCTTCTTTCCTCTGGCGTCCTCTCTCGTCCACCTGCCTTGTCCTATTCCCTGGAACCCTCCCCCCTCTATCCCAGACAGTCTCAACGAGGGCCCCTCCTCCTTATTGAACCATGCTTTCTTGGTGACCTGTGAGGAAGCCAGTCCCCGTAATGAGGCATGTTGCAGTCTCGCAATCCAGCCGACGTCCAGAACCTGGACACGCCGTGGAGTCCTGGACCAGGGAGAAGCCCACTTGGCGCCCCAGTTAGTGTTTGCAATAACCACTTGGGCTGTAGCCACAGCCCCGAGCCCCTTATAAGACACAGGTGCATGCGCATCTGCCCTCCATCTCAGCCACCTCGCTCTGGTGTGGGGCGAAGGAGTGTCCTCCCCCAAGCCTGCTGCACCCCCGCCCCATTCCTAAGATCCAGACGTAATGCATGTTGTGACTGAAAGCCTCTGCCTTCTGCCAGAGGCATTTTTTCTTCCCCAAAGCAGAGTTCAGACACTGATGGGGGGGGCAGTCTGGACACCCAGGTGTGCCTGGTGTCTCCTGACGCCATAGTCACTATCTGCCTATTCTTAATTTAATGCAGCAATTAATTAATGCAATTTAATTTAATACAACCATGATGGGGGTGGGGTGAAGAGAGCAATGCAGACCAAGAAAGGGCAACTAAAAGGGCTTTTCAAAGTATTGGCCTCAGCAGTTTCCTGAGAAGGGCTCAGGGTATCTTGCAGGAGCAGGTGGGCTTGGTGGGTCACAGGCCTTACTCAAGCCATCACGGTCCTGGGGAGATGGGGCTACATGTGTCCTGGGAGGGGTTGGGGAGAGGCGTGTTCCTTCCCAGGTGTTGGGGAAGGGGAATCAACTGGCCTCTGGTCATGGTCTGCAACAGAATTCTGGTTTTATGCTCAATGAGATCATCGCTTCGTGCCAGACCGTCTGGACAACCTTATCATCAAACGCACACCTGTTGCAAGCCTTTGCCCTGGTTCTTGTCTTCCCTGAAGTGGTAAAGCAAGTCTGTGAGGGCAGGAGCAGTCCAACATCAGTGTGGTCGAGATGCCTGATGAGTATTTGGGATGGAAGACAAAGCATTGGAGTTGTGATCTAGAAGATGAATAGGAATTCCCTGGAAATGAGTTTGTTGAAAAACCAAGACAAATGGATGAGGCCCAAAGCTTTAACAGAAGCTTAAGCATATTTCCTTGGGGATAGCAAGTAGTTGTATGTCTTTAAGGTTACCGTTCGAGGATGAGGACCAAGGTGACATGAGAATAGAGAAGATGCCTCCGCATCCGATTGAGAAAAACTGTCAGGGTAAAAATAGGGGATCTGGGGCTTGTCCTGGATGCAGTGGGGAGTCTGCAGGCCCCAGTCCAGGAGGTGGACAAACCAGGCTGTGCTGGGCATCGTTCTCCATGCAGGAAAGATGTTGATCCAGTCTGTCCATCCTGAGTGGTGTTCAGTGTAAGCGAGCACATTTCTAGCACAAACATCTTTACCTCCACAGTCAGTTTCCACATTCAGTTCTTAGAGGGGCCCACGATGAGTTACAGGCTCATGTGCTACTGAACCCCAACAAAGAAACCCCTTCGCTCTTTTTACAATGAGATCCCAGGAATCCCCTGCTGGTCTTCACCCCTTATCAAGTTCAGCATGAGTGGGTGAAAAGGAAGCCTCTGGAAAGCAGATTATGTTTGTCTCTAAGTAACCTGCAATGCTTGACCCATAATCCCGAAAGTCATAAGCTGTCCTCCAAGCAAGGTTAATTTCTCTAATCATCGTCCGACTATCTTTAGGTTGCTGTTGAATAACTCTCCTGCTCTCTTACTATGGAAACACCATACATGGTGTGATAATGCACTAAGGTTTATTATTTCTCTTCAGACACAGACATGACACCATAACATTAAGAAGTCATGTCTTTGGCTATAGTCAAATAAATAAAATCCACTAAAAGCCGCAATCTGTGAAGGATCGCAGGGTTTCCGAGAGAAGATGAAAATGTAGATGCAGACACGATTTGCTGAGTTCCTTCAGGAGCGTTTGCAGGCTGCTCCAGGCGAGACGCAAAGGGCTTCTGTGACGCACATGGTGTAGATCACAAATGGAGGTCTCGGGCCAAAGAAAATATACAGTTTCCAGGAGAGCAAGCCCAGGATGCAAGCACAGAGGTAACATCGTAGGTGTCTGATATGCCGCGCCCCATCTGGTTAGACTCACATCCTCTGAGCTGGTCCTGCAGCAGACTTTCTCGGTCATCCCACTGGCCCCTCATCAGCTGGGCATTCATCTGGTAGGGGGCCAGGTCCAGTTCAAGTTCATGGGTCTCAAGAGACAAGAGTTTTTAGAGTCTGAGGGCAAGATATTGATCATGTTCAAAGAGGCAAACATCATCCTAGTATAGATTTTAGGTAGTAAAATCTCTGCAATTAGACTATGAAACAAGACGGGTTGGATTATTTTAGAAAGAACTATTCTCTGTAGAAGACAAGTCATTGAATTGGGTGGTAAAATGGCTGTGAGCAGTACAAAGATGGATAGGGACCTCTGAACTGTGCTAAGGGAATTGCAAAGGGAGCCCAAGGAAATTCAGTGTCAGTGTTCAGAATTTTCTTGCATCATACAGAGGTGACCAGAATAGTTGTGGCCAGGAACCCACTAAGATGTTGGGGAAAAGAAAGCGAAGCTGGAACTCAGAGGTAGAAGTTCTCATCAAAAACAGCAGAGGGTATTGGGTCTTCTTGGAGGATGCTGGGGGAAAGGAGGGTAATTACGTATGAAGAGAAACCTGACATGTGCCCACAGATAGAATCAGAATGTATATGCTATGTTCAAGGCTCCGAATATGAACCAGAGATCTAGTGCACAAAGTGAAGAGCTTGAAAATAGGATGAGAAGATTATTTCAAACAGCTCTGGGCAGAAAGGAAGGAGCTCCTAAAGAATTACTTTTAAGACTTGTTGCAAAGAACAAGACAGTGAGTGGTGTGATATGGCCATTCAATATGGGGCCCATAGGTAGGTGATAGAGCTAATTGATTGGACACTACACAGGCTTGGAAGAGCAGGGGAAGCTATCCAATATCATACACACACACACACACACACACACACACACATATATATATATATATATATATATATATATATATATATATATATATATATATATATATATATTCCGGAAATGCAGAGTAGCCCCTTACTATGCAAAAATACCATGTTTGACCCACCCACCAACATGCTAGTGTCACTCACACTAGCCAACTGATCCCCTCCACCCATGCTTCCCCTTCCCCTCTGCCATCCACCATTGAGACCCTCCTTAAAGCTGGGATAGTCATGTGATAAAGACTAAGAACTACGGTGGGAGAGAAACAGAGACTGAATTTGTGAGATGAAACCAAACTTCCATCTCATGTTTAAGGGAACTGGAACTGCTTAATGTTTATGAGTATTGGACTGAAATAGATTAGGTAGTTGAAAGAAAATCTTATGAGGATGGGGAGGAAACAAGGATAAAAAACAAAACAGTAAGTCTGAGGGCAGGCATCACATTTTGTCTACTGGTGGGTATCCAGCCCTCAGCAACACAGCTGACTCAAGGTAGGTGCTCTATAAATGCAAATGCAAGTCGTTGGGGTATATGAACACCACAACAGCATTTTTTTCTCTGTTTTACAGAAGCCTTTCCCAGTTTCTCATGAATTTGAGTAAGACTGAGCCGTTACCAGGAGTGGAATCTAATCACTTCTGTTAAACATTAACTTCACTTGTAGCATCACCCTGGAAGTTTGAGGCTCAGCTGTGCTTTAAAATTAGGATCTGTGTTTAGCTCCCCCAAGATGGCAAGTCAGACTCACACTGAAGACATCAGAAGCCTGTTTGAATCAGCATCATAGCT
This sequence comes from Uropsilus gracilis, assembly GCA_004024945.1. NCBI lineage: Eukaryota > Metazoa > Chordata > Mammalia > Eulipotyphla > Talpidae > Uropsilus > Uropsilus gracilis. Next base: position 65,876 of record PVHY01006096.1, read on the forward strand.
TGCATTGATCTGGATTCTCCTATCATCTGGCCCCACTAGACCTCACTAGGCTGCCTGCATGGTTTGGCTGTGTGCGCGAGCTGTGGCTCACTGAGTGGACTCAATGGTGTAATTTCTGGACACAGTCTTTAAGATGCAAGGGACCCCTCTCCACATCCCCTTTCACGCTCCTTGTTTCTCCTAGATGAGGGTGGCAGTGAGATTCTAGGGAGGGCCAGAGCCACAAGTTGGAAGGTGCCTGGGTTTATAAATTATTATGAGTGATCAACACCAACCACAGTCTGCTTGAAGGGAGCTTTATCACATATGCTTCTTATCACAATTTAGCCTGCTTTATATGGTGCAATTGCACACATCTATTTGATTTTAGCGCACAAAAGGTGCCAGCTTTGCCAGCTTCTCGGGATAACTGGGACAATCATGTTTTCATAAGTTTGCCATAAAAATAGACGTTTCTCTCTTCAGAGTGCGTGTACATCCATAGCCTGTAGGAAATCCCAGCCAGCCCCATCACAGAGTCAGGGGAGAGATCAGTAGCCCTGTTTTAAAAGTGAGAGAAATTCAGTGATCAAGGAGATGGAATAAATTGTGCAGATCTACTGAGTGCTAGACTTGGAAATAAAGACAATCATTTGATTTGTAGTCCTTTGATTTATATATATATTATACATGTAATATTATATTATATTACTATATCATATTACATTATATTATATAGGTTAAATGTCAGCAGAAATACACTGAGTGCCTGTCTCTATTTACAGTATTTTCTTGATTGCAGATCCCCACCCTCTCCACCCCCCAAGGAGTTAGGAACCATCTTAGAATGTGCAACTCATCCCACTTCTAAGTGAAAGGATGAAGCATCCCCACTGGCTGAGTAATGCTGGGGACACCATGGCCAGTGTCTGCTCTAGCAGAAGCTCTCCGTGCCTCCAACCAGAATGACTCCTGCAGAAATCAATGAGCTCATTCTCTTCCCCTGGAATATGTTCTCTGACTCAGCCCTGAGAACCGACTCAGCACTCAACACTTCACAAACCTCTGCGAGCTGAGACCGGGTGTCCAATTGACCCCAGTTTCCCCAGTCCTTTTCTCATTCTAGGACTGGTAGCCCCACATCCTTGGGAACCTGCTTTGGCCTGATCTGAGAGAGTCGACCACCCCATCCCATCCCACCCAGTCCCACCCCACACCCCCACTCCCACCCCACACCCAAACTCCCACCCCTCCACTCCTCCACCTCCCCACTGCCTGCTACATTTGTTGATCAAGGGAAATAACTACCCCCCCTTTAGCTGAAATGCAGTCGCTCTTGCTCTAACCTCTACCTTGCTTACCTGTTTTACCCTCTTCAGCGAGTATTCAACCAAGTAGTGTTCCTTGCTGATACCTGGCCTGTCTCTGGTTCTCTATAGCTAAAAAAACCTCTGAAAACTGCACCTTCAAGTAATTCCCCACCATAAGCCAGAGGCTCACTAGATCATTCATCTAAACTTTTAATATCTGTGGGTGAGGGGGAGGAAAAGCACACCATGTGACCTAAATATTCACTCAGTAAACGGATAGTGCATGAGCTTGAAGAAACTGTGCTCGGGGTCCCCAAGCCAAGTTTATGATAGAAATAATGACAGTCATAGGGAAGGGACTCCATCACAATTTGTCAAGGGTGATGAGGGTTTATTAATCACTATTCAGCACTATATGGTAATTATTCACTCACTATTGTGACTGGATCTCAATTGCAGAAAATGTCCCTCTGCATGCTCTGGAGAAAAAAAAATTGTCTTCTAAGGTTTCACCATGGAGCTTAATGTGCCTCTGAGAGTTGGACTCTTTTTTCCTTTCTTTTCTTTTCCTCTTTTTTTTTTTTCAAATATCAGTGCAGCACATACTCTTTGGGGAAAGGAACAGTTTACATTATTGGGTACTGAGGGGCGGCCAAAACCAGGAAATTCATGTTTTATGAGATTTCCCCAAATCAAAGCTACAGGGTTATGCTCAACATCATCCTTCCATTCCCACTGGGGACTTTCAGAGAGGTAAATTTGGGGGCAAAAGAAGCTTTTTTTCAGTGGCGATCACACGCACTCCGTTGCTTGCTTTCTTGATCAAAGTCGACTGGATCACTGGCCGCCTACGGGGTGTGTCCTCAGGCCAGACAGACCTTTTTATGCTGTTTTGATATTTCCTGCCAATGATGACGTGTTCTCTGACAGAGCCCTTCAGAAACCTCATTCTGAAATGCGTAGTTTCTGCATGTATCAAATACTTGAAAACGATACAATCATGATCTAAGAATTTTGAGAACTTTGAGAAGAATTTGATCTAAGAATTTTGAAGAGCAAATGTTTTTAGAAAAGAATTAGGTTAATCGTACCTTTAAGAAGGTTGGTAAAATGGTATTACAAATGGAGTAAGATTTTTTTAAAAATTTAATGATAGATTGTTTGAATCAACAGGAACTTTAGAGATCATTTCACTCAACCATGTCCATTGCATAGATGGAGAAACTGAATTTCAGGAAGCACAACCCATCACGCTAATGGCTGGTGGCAGAATGATAATGTCAACCGACACTCTCATTCTAACCTAACGAGTCATCAGTCATTCTTCACCATTGGGGTGGAATAACGTGCTTAAGAACAGAGTAACTTTGATGAAACTTGACCAAACACACATATGCTCAGGGAGGGGAAGGAATGACGGGGAGAGAAGGGAGGGGGAGGAGAAGGGAGGAAGAAGAGAAGGGAGGGGCCAGAGAGAGGGAGGGGAGGGGAGTCCTGTGGATGCAAAATACAATACAGGTCCTAACTTTTCCTTATAGTTACCTGGGAAAGTTACTGAGCTCCTTAAGGCTCAGTTTTCTCATCTGTGTAACAGGCACAACTATATCTACTTTATGGGAAAAGAACAAACACAGCAGTGCCCTTCCTATAGCCAAAATTATGCCAGAGATCTTCCCCACCGTTTCCAGTTTATCCCTGTTAATGGCAGCTCCACAGTCCATGCATCACTGCGTCCATCTCCTTGCATTGTTTCCTTTACCTGGTGGACACGGACCGCTGTTCCCCATCACTCATCTACTGCACTTGCCTACACTTGCAGCCTGAGGACTTCTCATTTTCTAATGGACCAACCACTCTTTCCTACGATGGCTTTGATTTCCATTGATGGAGCAACCACAGATCGCTGCTACCATCTTTGGAGTTCGCGGTGGGGCTGCAGGAGGGAGGGCGATGATGAGGTCCCCACCTGGGGCACAGGGTCCAGTAGAAACCTGCCACTTGACAAGCCACGAGCCGGCTAAGTGCATTCTCAGCAGTCGAGTCCTGACCTGAGTGGGAAGGCTCTCTGTGGAGCAGGCACTAGTCCAGCAGCCCTTTTCCCCAGCTGGGCAAGCTCTTAGAGAAATAAACAGCATCCTTTTAGCCGTCCGGGCAGCCGCATGGCTGAGCCAATTTATCAGTATCATCTACAAATAATCTTTGACTTCATCGAAGGCGGAACGGGAGCCCAAACATTGGGGTCTGGACCTGGTTCTGTGGCCATCCCTCCCGCACCGGGGTGTGTCTGGGTGTATCTATGACCCAGGGCTCACGCGCGAGTCTTCGCAGACGCAGCATCCTCACTGGGTTCTCTTGTCTCCTGCTCAGAACAGGAGCTTTAGAAGACCTGCCTGACCAAGCTCCCAGGGTGCTGGCGGGTCCAGACTCTGGCTCTGGGCTGAGCTATGCTCCTCTCTGTGTTAGGTTGATAGGGGTGCTGTGGTGAAACTGGGGGGCCGTGGCCACCTGTATGACAGTGCTGCATTCAGGTGGCTGTCCTTGCACTCTGGTGGGCAGACTCCAAGAAGGGAAGCCAGGCCTTCTTGGGAGAATTTGGAGGAGGATCAGGAGATTAGTGGAGAGGAGAGTTGATCGGGCATCTGGAGCAGGAGCTGGGTGCTGCTGAACTTTTGGGGGGCTCCCAGCGCTCCAGTCTTTGAAGGTCAGGAGCGGGATGAAGGTGGAGAAGGGGAGCTGATCACTGAGTTGCCCTGAGCCTCGTGCTGGGTGCGGAACTCACTCCAGGCTGGCTACAGGGGCTGAAGACCAAAGACAAGGATGTGACCTGGCTCTTTTAGACTGAACTACCCTGAGACTGAGGTAAACCCATGCAGCTCCCTGAGGAGCAGAAGTGGGGTTCTTTTCAGTTTGGGACCCTGGTGAGGGTGTGGCCCATTAGACTCTTCTAGTCTGTCTTTTCCTATTTGTGAATAAAGCCCTGTGCTCACCCTGATCACGAAATATTGATCTGCAGGTTACCACTTACGTGCCAGAAGAACGCTCGTTGACTGAAATGAAAAGGGGTGCCCCCCCCCTCACCCAATAACAAGGTCAGGAAAGATACTGAGGTCAGATCATGACTGGTCAAAATTCTAGCAGCAGATGTAGGTTAGATGCTTGGAGAGGGCTCTTCCAAGCCCATAGCACCAGTTTCTGAACAAGGACAAGTCCTTAGGCAGCATATGGGCCCGTGTTCCCAGCTGGGGAGACAGAGCAGTGGCCTCAGTGACGACAGGGGCTTGCTCTCCCTCAATGTCTTTGTCTCTTGTGTGCCATCGCCTTCCGCAGTGCCAGCTAGCAGGGTGCTCTCCTAACCCCACCCATCAGTCTTGTACTTCCCGCTAACAACAGTGCTAAGGGGCTCCCAGGATCGGCAACCAACCATCCCAGTGTCCTGCTGAGTGGGAGGGGGACGTATCAGGTGACCCTCCATCAAGACAGGGGCCATAGATGCTACTGCTAAGAGGTAAAGGGAAATTCAGCGATGGACCTAACATACATGACTTCAGCAAATCGCCCTGGACCTTCACAGGTGTGGGAAAGATCTATTGATTCTGCCTTCCCATCATTCACATCCCTTCTTCCTCTCACAACAAGGAGGGATGACTTCTCCCTCTACTCAGTTTTGGTGAACACCGAGGAGTTAGTCCAGCACCAGTTACGTGTTCTGTACCTGGAGAGCAATAATGGTCCAGGTGATGGTGTATGGCCCATCTGAGGTTGGGCAGAAGCAGATCACATTGGGAAGAGTGTCTCTCCTGGGGCAAGCAAGCAGGGGTGACACAACCCAGAGCTTCCAGAGCTGTAGTCTGGAAGATGGGGAGAGGAAACCAGATCTCTGGGAAGAGAACAGCAAATACTGAGCATCTTGACTGAGTTATGATTCAGCCCTGCCTGAAACTGAATTGTTCGAAAGGCAGTGACGTCCCCTCCCCAGGTGGCCAGCTTCCACTGAGCTTCTGGGACTTGACTGGACGATCAGGGATGTCCACACCGAGCATGAGCATTGCTCCTTTCACTTGCACCCTAGAAGGTTCTCCAGGTGGTGGGATAGGTTTGCTGGTCTCTCAGGCTGCTTTCTGTCCTACCCATCAGTGGTGGCTTTTGAATGAGTATGTCCAGGAAAAGCGGCACCATAGAAAGAACAGCAGCAGGAACATCAGGCCAGCCAGGCTGGACTCCTGAGTCCTCCGCTGCCTCCTTCCACGAAGCCGGTTACTTTGCCTCTCCAGGCTTGTGCATGCCTGTAAGGTGCGCAGTAATGAAATGCATCTCGGAGAATTTCTTTCCAGGATGAAATGAAAGCACCAAGAATGGAGCACAACTACCTGCCACACAGTTATGCCACCGTGGGGGACAGCTGGCATGACTTTATTCTGGGAACCAGAAGCCACATCGAGCAGTGCCTAAGATGCAGTAATGCCGCTTCCTCACCACTGCCCAGCTCAGAATGAAGCACAGGACAGTCCGTTGCCCACGAGCTCACTCCCGACACTCCCCAGTGCTTGGAAGAAGTGATCACAACCATGTTACAGAAGAGATGGAACTGGGCAGCCAGGACCAAGCAGAGGCAGACTGAAAATCACAGTTTTGACCCCAAACTGGGGGTTCTGGGCTCCCCTCTGTGAGGCACCTGCATGCCCTGTCTTAGTCCCAGAACATGGTTCATCACTCAGGGTCTCTGCCATGACTCCTGGAAGTATGAATGCAGACTCATCAGGAGATGAGTTAGAAATGCCCTTGGTAACTTCTCCCTCCACTTTCCCAGAACTTCCAGTAAATAGTGCGATTAAAGACGAGGTTGGAAAGTAAGAAGATTGGGGACCAAAATGTGCCCAGGGATTTTGGGCTTTGTGAGCACAACCATTCAAAGGCCCTACTGACTATTGCAAATAGTGCTGCAGTAAACATCCGGGTATGTGTCCTTTTGAATGAGTGTTTTTGTGTCCTTTGGGTAGATTCCCAGAAGTGAGATTGCTGGGTGAAATGGTAGCTCCATTTTCAGTAGTTTGAGGGTCCTCCACACAGCTTTCCATAGTGGCTGCGCCAGTTTGCATTCCCACCAGCAGTGTGAGAGTGTGCCTTTCTCTCCACATCCACGCCAGCACTTCTTGTTGCCTAAGTTTTTGTTTTTGCTTTTTTTTTTTAATATGGCCCAGTCTTACTGATATGAGATGATATTTCATTGTAGTTTTGATTTGCATTTCCCTGTTTATTAGCCAGGATATGGAAACAAACTGAATGCCCCCAAACAAGTTAATAGGTCAGAAAACTGTGGTCTGTGTACACAATGGAACATTATTCATCAATCGAAAAAGACAAACTTATGTCAGTCACAGCAACATGGATGGAGCTAGAAGGAACCATGTTAGCAGAAATAAGCCAGAAAGAAAAAGAGAAATATGGGATGGTCTCACTTAGATGAGGGCTAGAGGGAAAGGAAGCAAACAAAAGGATAAGAAAAATTTAAAACAGCAACAGAACTGAAGCATAGAGCAAGAGAGGGGGGTGGGGAGTAAAGTCGGGGAGAGATGGGCACAAGAGAGTAAGATGGTTCATGGGTAATAAGATGGTGGGAGAACCTCGGGGTAGACAATGATGTAATGTATACGATCAAATTTTAAAAATTAAATTGATTTTTTGGTTCAAAAAGCCCCACTGAGTTGCATTGCAAGGTCTGGTGTTGCTCACCTCTTGGGTTTGCCAAGAGGACTGAATGGGCACTTGTTGGAAGGCACTCAACATCATCCTCTCACCTGGGAGCCTCTCTGCATGGACATCAGTTCTCCAATCACTGACCCTTGTCATTCGCAAGTCAGCCCACACTCCTGACACCAGCACTGTCCCCGACTCTTGTCCCTCTCTACCCCGTAGGTTTATGCCCCGAGGCTGGAGACTGGAGCGTGCAGCTCTATTCTCACCCACTCTCTCACTCCCATGATCCTTATTTCTTAAATGTCCACCACTAGTGAACAGTCTCAGGCTGAGCGTCCATAGGAAGCTCTGTCCTAAAGGCACAATTACTCTTCAGATGTGATGTGAGTTGCTGCATCACAAGGGAAATTCTAAAAGTGAGTCAGTCATTCCTGACGCTCCTTTGGGGTGTGTCCCCCCAGCACCCTGCGTGACTTCTGTTGCCACACACACACACCTGCTCCAGACCCCGCTGAGAGGCAGGCCCCAGGAGTGGGCTGTGGACTCTGGGGACAGAGGGGGGGGGCTTTATCCTTTGCTTGTGGTCTTTAGGGTTGATCTGTGCTAAATCTGCTTGGGGACACACGTTCCAGAGTATGTGAGGCCGTTTTGATTGAATGCTGAAAGGAGCCTATGAGAAACGTGAAATCATCGTTTCTGAAAGTTTGAGAACTTGAAAAAATGTGGACAGCTCTTGGCTGAAGAACTGAGAAACGTTTAAGTCGGGAAAATACCCCAGCAACGGAGCCAGGGAGCCTGATCAGCGGTGAGGGCCACTAAGCCATCATCACACATGAAATAGTGATTCGTCATCTCTCTGTTTCTAACAGAAAGCTTAAGGGACTGAGCCCAAGGCTTAGACTCTTTCTCTCGAACAAAGAAAAGAACCCCCGTCTCCCTCCCCCATTCCAGAGACCTTCCAAGAGAACATTAAAAGTCAAGCTACACCCACAAAGGCCATGCAATGCAGATTTCAAAGACTGGGTGCAGAAAGAGAATTCCAAGGCACTGGTTCACTGTGAACAGGGCGAAGGCTGGGGTCCATGCAAGGTGAAGGACCCGGGGGACAGTGGCGAATGGAAGCGGGAACCTCCCCCCCCCCCCAGGAGAAGCAAAGAGGCCTGGAAACTCTCAAGCTCCACGTGAGTCTTCCCCTCTCCAGCCCCCCTGGAGCGAGTGGGTCACGGTGTGGCTGGAGGCACAGTGGCTCCCTTGGGGCCTATATCAGTCACTGAATGTGAGGACCTGGTCTCCAGTCCAGCTCTGGCTCTCGCCCAGCTCCGTGACTTTCCTGTGGTACCCTAAACAATTCATCACCTTGCCCCTCCTTTTACCTACTTACAAAATACCTTCTTCTAACGAGGTCAGGTTTACCAGCAAGCCTGCGTTTGGCAGTTTGGGGGATGCCAGGAAGGTGGCCCTGGGATGGTCCATAATAAGCACATCCCTGCCATACTTTTTCACCAAGCTTGCAATGGCACCATTCACAGCTACAGTTCATCCAGATGCATCTTTGAGCGCCTACTTGTGCATTGTACAGAGCACCAGGCGTATAGGAGCCAGGCAGTGTCTGTTGGAAGAGACTAGCTGAACCCAGCAGATAAACCAGCAAACTTCCTGCCAATAGACAGTTCCTGTAAAGTTGGGGAGCAAATTCTGTGAGAAACCTTAGGGGTCTCAGTCTTAGTTAAGGGGATTAGCAAAAGCACTAGGGAGACTGGCATTTTCCCTGAGCATGACTCACCGATGATTTTCATTTTCTCAAAATGTGTGTTCATTATAACATCGTATAAACGTCAGTTGTGCATTTGCATAAATCACAGGCGTTTATGCTACACTTAGTTCCTGCTGACAGTCCAGTTCTATCCATTGCCATAAAATTGATTCCTTTCATCTGATGAAGCAACTCCCTTTCCACTTCCCTTCAAATAGTCACCAATTTGGATTTATAGTCAACAAGCTTGTTTTCGTTTATTTAGTTCATTTCTTTGTTTTGTGTCTTTAAGTACTACTTATGAGTGAAAAGATAGGGTGTTTTTCTTTCCCCTTCTGACTTATTTCACTGAGAATAATACCATCTATGTTCATCCATGTTGCTAGTGGCAGGATTTGGTCTTTTTCATAGCTGAACAGTATCCCATTACATATCACCTACATACATTCCATTTTATATGTATGTTATATATAAAATGAACATATTACTAGTTACCTGTCATCTGTTTTTAATGGGATGGTTAAATATCTGAATTCAAGGTTTAAACTCTATCCTCTGTAGTAAAGGAAACACCCACCTCCTCCAAAACAGAAATCTGCTAAGAGAATAATAAAGGTCAAGCAAAACTCACAAAGCAAAGTAATACAGATCTCAAAGACTGCTTTTACACACACACACTCCAACCACATCCTCTAGTAATTAAAAAAGAAAGTGACTTAAATTAGTCAACATTAGCTATTTACATGAAGAAACATGTCAACATAATTTTTAAATGAGACATATTATAGACATTTGCATTTCATACTAGGTTATCTTTAAATAAAACTTTTGACAAGAAAGAAAGGAAAAAGAAATGCGCTCTGTGCTGTGAAGATCCAGAAATGTCCAACCTGGGTAGATCACTGGCACCTGTCATCCCTAAGCCAGAAAGGATCTAAGTGTGCTCTGGAACTAAAAAGAAAAGCAGGACACCATGTGTGGTGCACAGTACATATGTGACCAAAAGATCTGTCCTTTCACTGCAAAAAGTCAACAGAGAAATAGAATAAATGACTTAGTACTATTATTTTAATAATATTGGGGGGGGAAAAAACAATCCTCCACCACATGGGAGGATGTGATGACCAGGAAAGGACAACGTGTTTACTGATAACTGATGATCTATTTCTTTAACGGATCACCTATATTTTTATGATGTCACCAACCAAGATTGTGAGCGGCAGAGGCAACAGGTGTGTGTGCAACTATTTCAGTTTAAACATGTTGAGTCTTCTATTTGAAATCTCTAGATCAAACCCAAGCATTTACAGTTAACCCTCTGGGAGTGGGATTACAGAAACCCCCTGAACACAATGGGAGGCTTTCGTGTGCTCACTTTGAAATTTGTATTTCTATTTTGAAAGGAATTTTGTGCTCAAAGATCTTGTTGATCCGCCAATCTATCCACTTCCTAGCGTCATCACAGCCAATGAAACCAAAACACCAGTCGTTTGTTCAACTGCACAGCATAAAAATCTCATTTTTATTCACGACGTCCAGGTCTCCTACACGTCGATGTGACTAAAACATATGAACAAAGCGCCACAGTTCTTAGAACAGCAACATCCTTACAGTCCCGTAGGTGGCAGGCGTATGATGACCCTGATCCGTCACTCAATGATGAGGCTCCTTTCTCAGCACCCCCTCCATAAGCAGGGCGGCAGTGTCAACGTGTTGGTCCTTACCTGGGGAAAACGCACAATGGAGAGAGGGAAGAGCACAGCCAGGGTTTATCAGGCCGGGATTAAACAGGCATATCTGGTGGCGATTAGTCTGGCTGATAATACAATCCAGGGACAGAGACAAATTACCTGGGCGGGGGGGGGGGGGGGGTGAAGGAGATGAGCAACCATGCCAAAGGTCACAAGATGCTCAGGCCAGTTGCAGGTGTAGAAGAACAAAGCGCAGGCAGGCGTAGTCTGAGCAAATGCCATGTGAAGCCACCAGCCGCTGATCCTGATGCCATGATGGACGCCTGGCCAATCCCAGTGAGAGACTGGTTACAGTCTGCATCCTTCCCTAGGTTTCTGCTCCCAGCAATTCTTGGAACGTCTCTGTTTTAAGAGAAGGAGCGAGACCTCACACATGCTTGTACCCGCCAACCTGTAGCCTCTATGTTCCCCAGACTATTGATTCATCGATGTTGAACTTAAGGTCACGGGCAAGGTGGCCCAGGCCTGAGGGAAGCCTGTCTGATCTCTGTGGGCCACACCCCAGTTTTCGGGGTGGGGGGGGACACCACCCAGCCACAGGCCTAGGCTTGGAGGCTGCCTAAACAGCTAAGATGGCACCAGCACAAAAAAGCCTAAAATCATGGCACTAAGCAGGCCCTGGAATGGACGCGGGTTTGCAGTGAGCAGAGGAGTAAGAAGGGCCGGGGTGCTTGTCCCCTGCGGCTGGGAAGCAGGTCACAGGCGGCATCATTCCCCCTCTCTGCTATGCTCACGATGGCGTCACCAGGCACACTCTGCCCCTGTGCCCCCTCGCAGCAGCCAGCTGGGCAGACCCTGGCTGATGCCCGCTTGTGGAACTGGGGTGGGGGTGTCCCCTGGCCTCTGGTCCTGCAGTAGGGCCGCGCGCCTGGAAACAGCCTGGAAACGGTCTGGAAATGCCCTGGGAACGGCCTGGGAACGGTCTGGAAACAGCCTGGAAACGGCCTGGGAATGATCTGGAAAC
>PVHY01006097.1:0-77230 GCA_004024945.1 Uropsilus gracilis
ATTTATCCCCTTAATTCCCCTGGATGGTCTAGCTAATTTATAGCATTTGAATATCGTGTATTTTCACCACCTTTGAGTTATTTTGTTTCACTTTTCTGTGTTGCCTGACCACAAAGAATCTCAAGGATAAAGTTCAATATTAGTGGAGAGAGATTAGAGAAATGCCTCTCATATTTTGCTCAATTAAGACACTGGTCACTGCTCTAAATGAGATATGTTTTACCACGTATGGAATTCTCCATTCACGCTCATTTCCTTAGGAGTTTTTAGCAGAAACGGACGTTTGATTTCCTAAACTGCTCTTTTCACATAGATATAGCTGAACATTTGAGCCTGCTTTGATGTATTAGTGCTCATAATGTTAAATCAATCAATTCCTTGGACTAGGCCAGAATAGCTTATCGTAAAAATTCTTAGCATTTTATTAAATTTGAACATTTCTATTTCAAAGTGAAGTGTGTTGGCAGTTTTCTTAGCCTGTACTCTATGACTAGGTTCTTTTAATGCTATTCTATGACACAGAAGGAAATTCATTGCTTTCATACTAATATATTATTATATTTAAATGTTTAAAAATTAGACCTGGATGCATATCAGACTAATTAATTCATCATAAAAGTGTTTCCCCACAGTCAAGGGATACATGTGTGTATCTCTGCCTCACCTACCACATCTTTTTTTTTTCCTTGCCCCATTGCCCCTCACATCTTAAAGTATATTTACAACATTTGCTTTTCTGTTAATGCTCACTATAAAAATTTTATACCACATAATTCTAGGTCTTGAGTTCATTTTAATTGTTTTTTTTACAAAATGGATTTATAAATATAATACTTAGCACATAAGACCTTTCCAGTTTTTTTATACCATTTTCATTTTTTTTTTTTTGAGACTTTGAATTGCTATGTTGCCTAGGGCAGTCCCAAACCCATGGACTCAAGTGATCCCTAGCCTCAGCCTCCCAGGTATCTGGGATTACAGGCATGCACCACCACGCACGACCATCATTTTCATTGATGCCCATGCAATGTTTTGTAGCAAATACATGATTTTAAAACAAGTCCAAGCAAAGGCATGTGGTCAGGGATGCCTCAATGCTAGCAGAGAGCATCCTTGCTCTTTCCAGGCTGGAGCCTCCAGCCTGGGACATGTTTACTCTCATCTTCTGTTTCTTTGTAAGTGAGTCTCTCGGGAAAGACAGGGAAAGGATATCGCAGGTGATGTCAGATAAAGGATTTTGCATTTATCTAATGTCTCCATCTATGTCACCAATACATCATTTCAGTCAGGGGAGCTCTTTGACCATAGCACCATCACCTAGCCATTTGCAGACAGGACAGCTGAAGAATTTCACTCCTTGGGAAGCAATTCATTGTGTTGTTTTTGTTCAGATGTTCACTGGTGTTTTTCATTCATTGCTTAAAAATTAGAAAGTCACAGGCCCATAGCTAGGGCAGTGTTTTCGGTTTGCTTGTTTTTTGTGGCTCTTCTACTAAATGTTTGTTTTCTTCCTTCTTGGGGATGTTTTCGTTAACAATAACTTTGGTCATTGCGTTTGTTTAACTTGTCTGGTCCCACAACAAAAAGAAACACTGTCATAAATGAATGAATCCCCAATTCATGCATGTGAATGCTGAATAACAGAAAGTGGGGCTTTCCAAATACAATAGTAAGAAGGCCATGGTGAGGGCACTGCATGTCTCTGATCCACTTATAAAGCAGCTATTGTTGTGGTAGGAGATGGTTGCCAGACATTTCATTCACTGGCATTACGGAATGCCTGATGCCAGGTATATGGTACAGGAAGTAGACTCTCCCTTCAGTCTTCTGCAATGTCACACTCCTGAGGTCTAGTCACAAGCTGACAATTTTGAATCAGGAGACTTTGTTCTATACTTAGGACTAATTCCTCCTAAAGAGTCATCATTGTTATCTTCTTAAGATCCAGCACTACTGCCATTTTGCAAATTAGAAACAGATGTTAGCTATTTAATGAAAAGCATGATTAGCTAGCAAAAACATAACCCATGAGTCAACTGCTACTCTGAAATCTGTGCATGTTATGGAGTTGAATTTAGTTATTGTAACATCTCATCTTGCTAGCAGAGAAAGGAAGTTGCTCTGAATATTGTTGCATAGACTATCCCTAGTATATTCCAAGGCTAATACAGTATAGGAAACAGTACAGTATAGAGGATTCCGGTGAGATAGGCACAACTCAAAGAGGAATGGGGGAAGGCCTCACGTCACCACAGAAGGAGTCACTGCTGGCAACAGCAAGAATGGAGGAGGGGATGTGAGAGACACAAGAACATCCTCACAGACCTAATGACATGGCAAAGTGTTGCTACTTATGAGGCATTTGTGGGGGCAGGTGGGGGGTGGGGTGGAAGAGATATGTACATATCCTAATGGTAAGTTGGCCTGAGTCTTTGGGGGTGGGAGAAGATTTTGCATCGGGCCTTTCATCTTTGTAGTGCAACTGACAAACAAAATGACGAGTGATAGCCTTAGAACTCCTACTTCTGACCTGTATCATGGCACAAAATGACTAAGTGTGAACCAACTCACATGTTGTTTTTCTTTTCATTTCGAGGAGGCTGGATGGAATGTGTTCATTCTCAAGTTCCAAGCCAAGCTACTAATTCCACTAGGAAGAAGACTTCTTATCCAGCTGCAAAACTTGCATCACTCTGCATTTGGCCTATTTGAAATGATTTGCATCTCTAAACAATGAAGTAGGCCTGCACTTTGCCACCGACTCACTCTCTCACCCTGACACACACACACAGAGACACACACACACACACACACACACACACACACAGATACACCTTTTTTGTTCCTCCTCCCCTACTTTCTCCATTTCCCTACCTCTCAAAACCTTTGAAAACTAAATTACTCCCTTTACTGACTGGCTAGTCATTCTGGTAACTTTTATAGTGATCTGGAACACTCCCACATATGCAAAAGGAGGCTTTTAGGTCTAACTGTTCCACTGTAGGAATCTTAGTATTCTACTACAAACTAAGATGCACTGTTACTCCAGATGAGCAAAGAGAGGCCTTCAAAGTGAGTAGGGAAGACTACTGCTCCCCACACCAGGATGGCCAGTTTTCCCATCACAAGTCCTTCCAAGGAATCTGTGATCCTCAGTGCTGCCGGGATAAAGAAAGTTCCCCTCCAGCACAGGTGGTGGTTACTCTGTACCTCAGATGGGTGGGGGCCAGCTTGCTGTTCACTCCTCTTCCCCTCAATAATATCTGAGATGCTGAGAGGTCATTTGTCAACAGGTCTCTGATGATAGCAAGCATGTCATCAAAGCAGAATAGAGATCTGTATTATTAGTTCTGAAAACACAGGGCTAAAAACAAAAGCAAACGCATATTGAGGACTAAAGAGCTAGAAGTATGGAGTTCTGTAGCCTTCAAAGAAATAGTCTCAAAGAATTATTAGGAAGAAAATATATGGAATCTACCATCTTCCTTCAGGAAAAAAAAAGAAACTAAGACCCAGTGAAGACAAGAGAATGATTCAAAGCCACCCTTGGTGGAGAGCAGACCAGCACCACACAATGTTAGGAAACCTAACTTGGAAAATAGTTTCTTGTAACGAAGGAGAAAAGGTGAGCACAACCCGTGGGATTCAACACTGGTTTTCAGCCCAACATCATCGGCTCCCATGATAGACCAACCACAATCGAGCAGCTGGGCTTTGAGGAGCGTCCCAGGGGCTCTGTGTCAGACTCCCCACTAGTGGGGTGGGGGAGGAAGCGCATCAGCCCTACCTTAGGAGACAGCTGGTTGTCATGCACATGCTTGAGCATTTTCCCTCTCAGTCCACTGTTAACTCGTGATGTGCCATTTCTAGCTAAGCGTCTTTGATTAATGTAGTGACGTGGGCAAGTGAGTGCTCTCTCACCTGCATCTGCCCCCACTCCCAACACATCTTTCCTCGTATCATAGCAACAGAACCATTCCCAAAAAAGTGTTTTTCTTTCATCTTAACTACACCAGAAGCGAACATGACAACAAAATGTCTGCGTCTCTATGTGCTTATTTTTAGAAAAGTGGGAACCCAAGAGTAAGGCAGAAAAAATAAAAGATGAAGTAAACCATGGATGGGGATCCCTATAAGTGGAGTCCCAAGAAGAGTGACTCAGCGCTCACTCTGGAGAAGGCCCAGGTCTTCCCACCTCCTGTCAAGGGGTCTTCAGGACCAGACTCCAGGGTTTTGCTGTGAAAACTGTAAAAAGCAGAAACAAGAAGTAGGTTCCAGATCTGTTTCTGCACTAACCAGCCATGGGAACCACAACCCTTAGCCATGGGAACCACAACCCTTAGCCTCTGCTTCCAGATATGGATTCCAGATGTGATGCAAGCAGGCCTGTGTCTGCAAGAGATGAATGCTTAGCTAAAGCTAAACACTATTCTCTAGCCCAGAATGTGCCATGGGTGGATATTTACTGGCTGAAGCAAATGTAAAGTGGTATGGTTACAAACCCACTTGCAAATTACCTCTTCCTACATCTGTCCCTAAGTTCACAGCCCCTCCGGAACTGGGGTCGTTCTAAGGCAGGAGAGTTCACCCTTGGAAAAGTGAATCCATTTCCCAAATCAGCCCTAAGCCCGAGTAAGTATACCAGCCAAGGAGCCACTAAAGGCTGCATGCCAGAATGAAAATATCACAGACTACTGCAAACACGTCCCAGCAGAGCCGGCTCCAAGGATGTGCATTCCATCGTCAGCAAGCCACTTGGAGACTCCAACGAGATTTTGCGCTAACGTACTTCCTATTTAACATTGTGGTGTCCTATCGTCTTAGCTACTGGAATGCTTGTTGCAAAATACTTTTCCTTGCGATGCAATTCAATGGGTTATAATCCTTCAGCAGCTCTGCAAAGCCTCACACCACAGCCCACATTCAGTATTGCAAATACGAACACATTTAAGTCAGCATGTGAGGTTGCAAGGGTACGTTCTCTTAATCCATTTTTAGAAAAGGAGGTAAAAAAATCTGGGAGAGAACTGCCCAGCTAGCACTGCTGATAAGTGGCAGAACGCAGCCTAAATCCAGACGCACCTGGAGATGCACCAGATGCACCTGGAGATGGATATTCACATCTTTATATTCCCTAGTGTTCACCCATCACTTCCCCTCCCTGACCGCTCCCATTCATCCCACCCACCCCCAGTTATGTACTTTAGTTTTAGTTTGGTTGTTAGCTTGTTTGGACTTTTCTTCCTGGCCTTTTGTTTGTTTTTCCTATGTCCCATATATGACAGAAGCCATTTGGTTTCTGTCTTTTCTTTCTGACTTGTTTCTGCTAATATGATTTCTTCTAGGTCCATCCATGTTATATAAATTCATCAAATTTGTCACTTTTAATTGATAGATCATATTTCATAGTGTATATAGACCATATCTTTTTCATCCATTCATCTGTGTTGGGGCATTTGGGTGGTTTCCATGTCCTTGCAATTATAAATAGTGCTGCAATAAACACCTAAGTACAGGTGTCTCTTGCATTGAGGTCTCCTGGGTAGAAGAGCAATTGCTGGGTCAAATGGTAGTTCCATTTTCATTCATTTGAGGATCCTCCACACAGCTTTCTATAGTGGCTGGACCAGTTTACATTCCTACCAGCAGTGTAAAAGTGTCCCTTTCTTTCCCCATCCCTTAAACTTACAAAGATGCAGTTTTGACTATGTACACAGGTTAGCACTCTCTCAGATATTAAAGGTCTCAAATTTAAAAGGGCTCCAGTAGTAGGATGACAAACTGGCTGGAGACTGTCACAGCAGAATCTAGTCCTCCAAGCTCAGAAACAGGAACACATGCAACATGCGTGGCTCTGCTGCGGTACGCAACAGCACCTTCCTCTCCTGCCTCTTCGATCACACCTGGGCCCTGCCATGTCTCCAGAACAAAGATCTTGGAGTCCTGATGGCCGACGTTATCACTTCACCACAGGAGAACACACCTGATGTACATGGATGTGTGTCCATCTACTTTGGTGCCGACACAACACATTCTTGATGCTTATTAAATGCCATTTGCAGTCAGCATTGAAAAGCATTTCCTGCGGTCATGGTCTCTGACTCTGAGAGCCTCAAAAAAATGAACTCAGACCACAAAAGACAGCCCAACACCGCACAGGGAAGAGTAGAGACAGGCAGCGGTGGGAAGCAAGTTTCCTGGGCAGCATGGACAAGCTCATTAAAGCAGATCACACCAATTTCCCAGCTTCTAAAAACAAAAATCTGGAGCCATCAAACTAGTCACCAGAGAGGGAACTATTCACAAAGTAGAATATTTTGTATTCCTTAAAAACAAAGTTTTGAAAAAAAGGCATTTCGTGAGATGCTAAAATGTCAAAGAGGTATCAAAAAAAAAATGATGTAGGCACAAGATTATATCAATCAAAGCACAGTTATACCTGCACTGTAAATACAATTTGCATGCACAAAAAAGTGCCACATGTTACTGATATTATAAACCGAGACGACTACCCTTGAATAGAGGCTCTTCTGAATTTTCTCCACCTCTCTGCTAAGCCCAGAGAAATGAAATCTACTATCAGGGCAAGAGTGTTGAAGGGCCTCTTCCCCACAACTGAAACTCCTAAACTCATGCTGGCTGCCAGTACCTGCACCTCAACATTTCCTGAGCAGCTCCCCAAGTACCCACTGGTACATTAAACAGAAAAGTTCAGAATTTAAAAAGCCTGCAATTTGCACTGCTTTTGTAGAAAAGTACTCACGCTGCAACAAACACAAAAATCTGTATGAAAACCTCGGTAAAGTTCAAGTTGAGCTCATAATGACGCCCTGGTGAGTCAGTTCAAAGCTAGAGATGGCGTTACTGTCCATGATGGTCAAGAAAGCCCTCCTGCACATGCACTTGCATTTACAGCACACTTTCAAACCTCCCATACTGGCTGCTCACTTGGCACCAGCTCATCTAGGTTGCGCTGAGCAGTGGGCAAAGCACAAGGACGGCTGCTGCTCCCCACGCGGATGGGGAGCCTGCCTCAGCTCCTGTATCTCTATGGAGCAGCAGGTGTTCTGAGACCCTCATCCAGATCCCCCGGCAGCTCATGCAGAAGACATTCTGTGGTGACCTGTGGCTGAGGATGCCTAGCTCTAGTGTTGAGAGAATTTGTGGGTCAGCTGCTAAAACACCAGGAGCAAAATAACATCAGAAAGCAGACGTCACCATGATGGTCCTTGAAGCTATCCAGCGAGCCCATCGAAACCTTGAAAACTTCAAGGGTGAGGTGAGAGGCAGGCGAGCAAGGATTTGAAATACAACATTTTACTTTGTAGGTGGTCACTGATCATGTGTCTTTTTTTAAAAAAGACAATCTTAGGCACAAGAGTCTCCTTTATTTCAACGTAGGGATAAAGGGTTGGGGGGAGGGAATGTGCGTGTGTGTCCAGTTTCAACATATGAACTTTCAGGGATTTAGAAGACAGAATAATCCATGCCAATTATATGTGTGAGGAAAATGAAGGATGTAATTATACTACGACATGGGCTTTAAATGTGAAAACGTCTATCCTGTAAGTAGACAATGTGAACAAACCAGTGGTTTTGGTTCCTAATTCTATTATTTTTCTAGAATTGGAAATTAAAGAATCTTCTGTCTCACCAGCTTTCAAGAAAATTGACTCTTTTGTGATTTTCATTCCTCACTAAGTCTTTCCCTTCAAGATTTAGAGGGCTCTCTTTTCTCACACGCACACACAAATAATAAGGAATCCATTCCCCAGATCTATTCTCTATCAAAAAGAGAACAGTCTAGCATTCCCTAATTTCAATGAAATACTGCCCTGCAGCCCTGAGAGGAGGATTAGCACCTTAGCAACTAAACTATTTAGGAGGAGGAAAGGCTATGGCCCTCTCAACTTTCAGCCACAGTTGAAACATCATATTATTTGCAAGGTAAATGGAAGAATGTCTCCAACACCTTAAAAATCAAATTATGATGATGTACTGTGACATGCAAGTTTCTGTAAGTACTTGTGTATTTAAGTGGATGCTCTGGAGGCGGGCCCTGTGATTCTGGAATGAGTTGCATTTTGGTCATAAGAATAAAATGAAACCTTGTACCCTTCTTTATCAACAATTGCTTTCTGTTTTCCACAAATATTTGTTAAGTGCCTGCCAGGTATTACTCACTTGATAATAAACTCCACCACTCCCTGATGCTGGGAAGCCTGTCTTCTTGAAGCTTCTGAGACACTCCACCTCCTCTTTCCGTACTGCCTCTCAAGTTGCGGATTCTCAGTTTCTTGTCCTCTAAAGACTGGATGATAGGCTCAGGCCTAGTCTCTACCTTTTTCTTATTTTAAAACTCCTTTCAAAGGTTCCTCTCTTTCCAAGCTTATGAGTGTTTATCTACTAGCAAATAGCTGCTAAACTGATATCACCAGCATAGACTCAACCTCTGAATCAGATCATACAACTGTTTATGTATATCAGATGTTTTATGGGCATCTTAAACACATCATCTTATTCCCACCCTAGTCCTCTGGAAGCCACCTTTGGTTAACTCTCTCACCCCACATTCAGTCTATAACTGCATAGTGCCAATTCTAACTTGAAAAATACATACTTATGACCCAGCTGATACTTTAGCAAGCAAATGAAGGCCCCTCAAAACCAACAGGTAATGCATAAACACACAAAAAGTTGCAACATTTTAATTAAAAAATAATGAAGCGTCCTTCCCAGTGGAAGAACAAAGAAAGAAACACTAGTACCACTTGTTAACACAAGGGAACTCTAAAATTAAATTTCGGAATCAGTTTTCAAAAGCTTTAATTGACTATGTAGGAGAGAATAAAAAGCCAAATCAAAGGCTGTTAAGATTACACTCTCCTACATAGAGATTAGGGAACCATGAAAGATGCCAGTCATTAGATTATTATTGTGAAGAGATTACATATAAACACTGCATTCTTCGCTAAGGGAAAACTGACAAAATAAGGTCACAGAGGAGCTGGGTCTGCATGAACAAATGAAATACTCACAGAACTGGTATATACCTCTGACTCGTGAGTCAACACAAAGCAATACCCAAAACTAGGAAAACACACTGACCGATGTCAGTCCATCTGATTTTATCATTCCTTTCCTTAAGCAGGAAGAGCTCCATGTGTCATTACTGAAGCCAACAATTGGCTGTGACACAAAGGCTAGAGATTAAAAATTGAAGCATGAGGGCAGCATGGAATCTGAAAGTTGGGACTCCATGTAATCCAGAGAAAACACTTTATGAAACACTGGGTATAGGAGCACAGACGCATGGTAATGTCAAATAGCTTGGATACACCACCAGTTTTGGGAGAGTCAAATAGCTTGGACACATACACCACCAATCTTGGGGGACCGATGGAAGGTTTTTAGTCCACCTTTAAGGGTGATTCCAATGACATGCTTCACTGAAGGTGGACCAAAGCTAGGCATGTGATTTACTGCTTTGAACTGACACAGAATGAGACTATAGGAGGACTGTAAGGATATGCCTGACTACACATAAGGTTCTGGTGTTTACATTGATTTTGTTGGACATCTGTTGATAACAAAATGACACTGAGTCGTTGTAATGCAGATTCCTTTGTGTTGAAAAAGTTTCTAGTATCTTAAAGAAAGTAGTTTAATAGGTCATCAGGAAATGTAATTTCTATTGAGGCCAAAACACCATTTTTTATGACTCAGTGGGCAAACCATCTTATTTTGTCCTATTCTCCAAACAAAACAAAACAAAACAAAACAAAAAAACAAAGCAGTACAGAAACCATTTGTCTTGTGCCATCATGCCCATAAGGCCGAAGGAGTCACCGCCTGGATGAATGAGAGAGCCCCACAGCGTTAGTAAACGGTGGGCAAATAGTATTTCAAACATGGAAAACCAGCAAAGGCTTTTGCATACAAGTCCCAAAATAAATGAAACAAAGACACTGTCGCGCATGGGGCTGTGTTCCAAGCCTTCCTCCTCTCTACGGAGAACTCTTTCACAAACACCTACTGAAGAATCATCTCTGCTGACTCAGGCAGTTCCCATCAGCAAACTGAAATTCACAAAGAATAGTGTCCCTTCTGTGTGCTGCATGTGAGTGTGATGCCCCCGCAAACATCAGAGAAGAAACCGGTAAGTGCCAACCTGCCACACATTGTCTAGGGAGCTGAGAGAAAATGCTTTCAGTCTTTTTTTTTGTTTGCACCAGTCCTGCCTTTGTGGGCTTGCTGTAAAGTTTAGGGAAAACTCTTAATGCTCAAATGCTCTTTTATTGCTCAAGAGAAATTACCTGAGCCAGAAAGGTGAAGGGTGTGTGAGAAGGTAAAGAAATGAGTTACTGATACTAAACTCATCAGGCATGGAGTGAGCAGGGGAAATAGTGAATGGTCAGAACAGGTGATTCAGAGTGTAAGACCCTTCTTAGGAAAATAAAATTTACCACATCTAAGCAAAAGACAGAGGAAAGGAATCAGCCAGAGAAAGACTGACACACTGGTTCAAGAAGAAAAAAAAGAAATAAGAAAACCTTACATTAGTTTTAAAAAAATGAGACAGACAAAACAAAAAATTCACTGCAGAAATAAGTATCAAAGCAGAAGAGTTACTGGTGAGATGACAAATGGTTAATATTTATGTCTTATTTCTTTTTTTTTTTTAATGTCTTATTTCTTGCAGATCAAAAGGGGAAAAATGAAACACAAGAGAGGGATCATAGATGTTCAATAGTTAAAGGAGAGACACAAATCTAAGTCCTATGTTAAAACAACTTGCAGGTTAAAAATATACTACCTTTGGCTTGTACTAAACATAAAAAGCTGGAACATTAACATTGGCAAGGTGGAGTAAGTAAAAAGTTACAACATAGGCATTTTAGTCACATGTACAGATGGGGATACACACACATCTGTAAGAAAAAAAAAACAAGAGATACAATACACTATCAACAGGGGTTAGCTCTGGGTAGTGGGTTTATAGAGAATATACAATTATCAAGTAACTTCTCATATTTTCTAGAAAATATCAGCTTTACTGTTACAATCAAAATCACTTTTTTAAAAAAAAAAAAAAAAAAAAAACCAGCCAGTCACAGGAACATAGCCTGCAACATTTCTTATAAGGTTTTACCAGGTCCTTAAAATTACACAAAGTCTTTTGGCTGTTGGTTCAGAAGTTGGCTGGCACCAGGACCCAAAGTTCAGGCTCTACTAAATCCCTTATGTCTCCGTGACATTGTCTACCAGACTTATGATTCACATTCTCAAGGCAGAGGCTTATTAAGAAACTCCTTGCTGACATCGGAAATGCTTGCAGGAACTGGGCACCATGGAGCGTGCCTGTAAGCTTCAGCCTATGGAGTTGTGACTGGGACTGGGGATTGCAGTTTGAGTCCCGCTGGGGCAACATAGCGAGACCTAGTCCCAAAAAGTAGCTGGGTGTAGAGGTGCACACCTGTAATCCCAGCTACCTGGGAAGCTGAGGCTGGGGATTGCTTGAGTCTGTGGTACCCCGGGCAACGTGAGCCTGCAGTTGGTTCCATGAGCAAAAAAATAAAGAAATGCTTACAGGAACAGCCTGGCACACTGGAAAGTAGTCAAATGCGGACACCCTTCTGTGATATCATGAGTTCACTTGCTTATTCTCCCCTCTCTCTACCTCACCGCCAGCCTATTAACTTTCAAGTCTTTGCATCAGTGTGCCTCTTTGCAAAGTCACTGCCATGCACCCCTGTCCACATCCTGTCCGACTCAGTCACCTGATGAGTAAGGGCTGACACCCTCACACCCAAGGGAAGGTGGAAAGTGTGGGAAGACCCTCTCTTGGATACCCCGAGAGAAATGCCGAAGCAAGTCTCCCAGAGGAAGGGCCTCGCAGTTTTCTCAAATAACCAAAACCTTATTGACAACACGTACATGGGATGTGTAGTTCCTACCTGAAAACCCCCTTAATTTATAAGCAGAAAGAAGAAAGGAATAGAAAAGTGGTAAATGAATTTAAATGTCCATTAGGATTTGAATTGGAGAGCGAGAGACAGGGCGTTTTCTTTGGTTGTGAAGCCCTGTCCGTGTGCCTACAGTAATACTTTGGGGCTTTTCCAAGTTTGTACTTGGAATGGCATTGTTTGTAGACAGTCTTCAGATTTCTCTTTATTTTTTAACTCTGTGGAACTCCTTTCATTCAGTTATATCTCTGAAGACAGGCTTAGTGAGCTGAGCAGCATTAAATACTATGTGATGAATCCTTTGTAAACAAGGGGTGGGGTGTGCATGTGTGTGTCAGACGCTAACCTAAATAGTCTATATGGACTATTTAGGTATACCTAAATAGTCTATATGGACTATTTAGGTATAATTCCTGTCTCTATTGCCTTCAACAAATGAAGTCCCTTTCCAACTTTCATTCCAGCAAACCTCTCCTAAGTGACTCTAAGTAGAGGCTTGCAAATTCTCATAAGGCAGAATTTCAAAACACAAAAAGTTAGGTATTTTGGCCAACAGGGTCACATTTTCTACTTTAAAACCCTGAATTTGATAGGTCTCAGTTATTTATCTAAATCGAGTCTGTAGCTTACGCTCTACAATTATCACCCTCAGAGTTCATATTTTATCATCTGAATCCGAATACAATATGGAATCGGTATTGTGGTAGGCAGATTCTAAAGATTCCTCTTCCTTCATTATTCCATCCCTCACTTAACTAGGTACCACTAATAAGGGATTTTTGCAGATGTAGTTAAAGTCCCAAGTCACCTGACTTCAAAGTACGGAAATTATTGGAGTGGACCTGACCCAATCAATAAAGTATTTCAAGGAAAGGCTATTTACATAATAGGCAACAACTTTTCCCTGGCATATGGTATATGGCACTGTGTTACAGAGAACTGCAACACAAGAGTGCCTGGGTGTGTCCTTGCAGACCCGAAGAGGGGGAAGGGCAGTCTCTGGAATCTGAGAGCAGTCTCTGAGTTTTTGGAAATTGATTACATAGTGAAAGAAAACAAATGCAGATAATGGAATTTTCTTTATTTGTTATTTTTGTTATAAAACAACTTCATGATAATTTCTTTTCCTCCCTATCCCCCAAAGATAAACACTAATAAGTTTCTCCTTTCTCTTTGCAAAAATTCACCCTCAGTATTCACCAATACATAAGTATGTTTATATATGTACACACACTCTTAGACAATACCCCCTCTTCAACACACAGAATTACATGATGCATTTTTTTTTAACTTGACAATATACCTTGGGCACCGTCCTAATTTCAGAGTATAAAAGTTCACCTCATTCATTCTTTATAAGAGTCAGCCAGAGGTGGACTGTACACCTAAATGATTATCTACTAAACCAGTCCCTCATGGAAAAACACATTAAATAATAAAGTGGTAACAACCTAGCTTTCCATTTACTAGGTATGAGCAATACTATACTTAGGATTTTCTGTTATTTGGTGAAAATACCAGTGAGATAAATTCCAAAAGACAGATTTGCTGAGTCAAAAGATAAATGCTTTTGCTAGGCAAAAGTTCAAAATTTAAAACGGCAAAAACCAACGTGTTTGGACCAACCTACATCAACACCCCCTGTGAGAATGACTGCTTTCCCTATCTACAACCTTGAACCACCAGAATCTATCAACTTTTTGAAACATTTGATAGTGTTAGGTAATTGAGACGATCTCCTCTTTCTTGTTCTACTTTCTTTTATGATGGCAACAAATCATTACTTCATATTCTTGAGTCATTTAAATATCTCTGTGTGTGACAATCCATTTACCCATTTCTCTCCTAGTAGTAGCCATTTTCATTATCAGTGCACACAAGATCTTTGTACATTAAAGCAGCCAGGTATTTGTTAGTTGTGGGCATAAAAGTACTTTTCACACTTTGCTTTTGATTTTGCTTATGGCTCAGAAATTATCCTTCTTAAGAAAGACACAGGAGTCTTTTCCTTGGGGGTTTCTGGATTAAATTTCACGCTTAGAATCTTCCTGGAAATAGGAGCCTGAGGTTGTCTTTGTTTTTTAATAGGATGGTACTGTTGTTCACTTTTTGGAATCCCTAGTTCACCACAAATACTATTTTGTTTGTAAAGATTAATGTGCCCAAATGCTGCCAGTATTTCTCTTTCCTCAGAGCACTGTTGACACATCTACCAAGAAGTTAATATTCTCACCTCAAAAGATTCATTTGATGGATATAAATTCAGGTCAGTGATTTGTGCTCTGACTCATCTACTTTCATCTTTTGGGTCAATATGCGCTAAGAGATGGTTGTGTTCTCTCTTTTGTTTTACACAGATGCAGCTAGGCCCCCTCACCTGGCATTCTGTGTATGAATCACCCCCAAGAGCATAGCAACAGGAACGAAAAGATGAGAAGCATGGTGAGTGAGGAGGCATTTCACATGATCAACATATGAGGACTGGTTCTTCATTTATACTTCTGCCTTTTACATAGAAACAGGACTCTACCAGACTGTAATAAATGTTATTTCTCACAAATTCTGACAGCCTTTCACTGCTTCTGAGCAAATAACAACCTGTTGACTCTATAACATAAGGAAAAATACTCTCGAAATCTAAAAGACAGACTTTTCTCTGCCCACTTCTCTGATTAGACACTAAAATCACAGTTGAAGGGAAAAGAATTCATGCCAAGTATCCACAGAGAATAGGAAAAATAATTAAAAGGATCATTACAGTCTTAATCACATTTTCTCTAATCGCAATATTAGAACTAAAGAAAATCGCCACAATAAAAGACTAATCAACAGGCCCATAAAATATGGTGCAATTACTACAGAACACTACATAAACAGGAGTAGGATTAAATGTAAAATTTAAATAGTAATTAACTACTGAATTATAGGTAAGGGTAGGAGTCAGCATTAGGCCCTAGTATACTATGTAGTACCATGGATGAGAAACTTAAAGAAAAAAGACATAATTCCAGTTCTCAGTAAAGCTACTAGACTCTTGTGACCCTTGTCAACTTTCACTATAATGATGTCCTATAAATTTTCAAAGTAAAAATTGAATGAATATAGAGTTGTACATTCATCATGAAATTTGGAAACACAGTATTATTACCAGCTTATCTGTCTCCTTGAGTATATTCCCCTCTCACCTTCTCAGAGGTGAAATTGGTCATCATGAAATTGGTCTTTTAAATTACAGTGTTTTGTTTTAGATTTTTAATACAGAAACATCCACACACATCTCCACACCTGTGAGCATGATCCCCAAACAAAACATCCTATGTTGCCTCATGTCAACTGCATATACATGGTTTATGAAACACCATCATGCAACAATGTTGATTTTTGTTGCCCAACATTCTCCTTGAATTTCACCCATGTAGAGATAAGCCTGGCTAAGTCATTTGTTTTCTGTGTGCACAGCCCACTGCTGGTGACTGTCCCACCATTCTTCATGAGCCCAGTTTTCCACTGTTAAGTACCAAGGTTGCTTTCAGTGTTCAGATATCACAAACCAGGTTGCCATTCACAATCCTAAAGCCATTGTTACATACCAGTCTTTCTCAATTCCTTCTAAGTCAGAATTTCTTTTATTCTCTGGCTTCCAGGTTTTCTTTCTGCCTTTATGTCCCCAATATCATCAAGCATATGCAGCTCGTGCTGGGGCCCCCAGAAAATGGGGTTCCACAAAACTTGCCAAAATCTTGCCCATTTTTCAGCATCTTGAGCAAGCTACGCCTTCTTATTCTCCCCAACTTTCCCGATGAGAATTGACCTTTCTCCTCTTTGTACCATCTTGACAGCATGTTAAAACAAACAAATGAAAAAACCACAGACTATACAAAGCAGCCTTGATTGGGTAGCTTTGAAATGTGGCTCTACTTTCCTTATCATTATTACCTGAGGCCAAATGCCTCATCTCTTGAGTTTTCATCATCCCTACAAAGATTACAGAAGTAATATGAGTGAATGAGTGATGTGGACCACAGCCAGAAAATACTCCAGGCCCACTCTTTGTACATGGACCTAGCCCGTTTTAGAGAGTGTGAGGGCAGCCTTGTTTGTGACAACTAACTATGTAAACTGTATACATGTGCATGATCTAAATAGCATATATAATGGGTATGATATATATATAAAATAGATAACAAAGATATCATAAGTAAGATATAATGGATAAGTTCAGTTCTAGGGAGGAAATGCCAAATAATTTTGATGACATTTAAGACACACCCAGTATGGTTCCCTTGGCAAATGGAATATATTTAACTGAAGGAGGTTGAGAATTGGCAGGTGCGAGGGGGACTGTGATTTTCTCCTGAAACAGGTCATAAAACCCTCCTATGAGAGATGGAATCCCTAAAGCCAGAAGAAAGGACATCTCCATAGACAAGGGCTGCAAAGAAACCCGATAGAGGGGGTCTTGCTGGGGTTTTGCTGGTCCAGTTTACTGCACCCAACTCCCCTATGTTCTATGTTGTCTCTGCACAGTGTCACCTCTGGTTTAAAGCATGCAGGTTGACCAGTTGCTCTAGGACTTTTCAGCTACAAAGTCATTTTGTGACTGTGTGCCATTTTGTGAAAGTTTAGCTTCAATCTATCTTTCGTTACAGTTCTCCCAGCAGAGAACTTAGAGGTAGAAAAAAAATGGTTTCCCCTACAGTTCTTAACACTAATCCTCTTTAAGTAAATGATGGTGCCTGCCTTTCGCCTTTCCTAAAGACAATCTTAACACAGCAACATAGCTTGCACCCGCCACACATTTTTAAATGAAGAAAAAAAAAGAACTAAGCTTTTTGAAAAATATAGGATCACGTTCTTAATTTCGGAGGAATTCTTCATGTCAAATGCTCAGGGAACAAGGTATGGGCTAACGGGTCAGAAAGAACAAGCTAGTGATAAAAACAGCAGAAAAGCCAAGATAACACCCTACAAAGACAAGTCTAAATTTCAAACAGTCCATCTTATTTGATAAACTACCAAAACGAAGTTGAATAAAATTCATAAAATGGGTAATTACCTGCATGAGCAGAGAGGGGTGAGTGTGGGCGTGGCAATGCTGATGGCTGTCCATTGCCTATAAGGCTCTTTCGATTACTGGTTCGGCAACTGTGGGAAGGAAAAACAGCATGAGATGAGAATATGGCTTCAATGATCTTGCAGTATGTGCAAGCCAGGTATAGACTAGACTGTACGACCTACCTGCTTATGTCGCTGCTAACATTTTCACAAGTTAATAAGCATTCACTAAGGGCTGAGGGTGGGAGCCTGTTGCATCTTAGAAAACAATGTATTCATAGAGTATAATACCATCAATATTCCTCACCACCAGCGAAGCCATAATCAAATGCACTCTTTCAGCTCTTGCTGTAACTATGTGACATGACACACATACAAGTGGGAGATTAAGAATTCAAATCAGCTAACCACAGGTTGCATCTTTGTTGACATGAAATTTCTAATACAAAATTACATGCAATGAAGCGCAATGACATTAATCTTACAATGATGCACTAATTAAAAATCTAATTATTTAGACAAATTTCCTATGTGTGCCTTTTGTCAATAGACCAGCTGATGCCTAAGATAAATGTATTTCCCTTCTCATTCATTTTTCATCTTGTAATACTGCGTTCGATTCTTCATTAAGGGAAATATTTGGCATCAGAAAAACAGGCTCCAGTTTGTATCAAAACAATAGCAAGTTCCATTTTCAGAGGCAAGCTACCTACTGGTTTTATTCTAGTATTCAGTGAGGAGAAACAATGTGTTACATAAAGGCAAATGTGTAACACTCAATCACTGTTTCCTGTCTCTGCCAGGAGAAAGCCGCAAGATGGCAACTTGGATGCCAAAGTCACTTCCTCAAGCTTCAGACTAAGACTTGCTCTGGTGATGGACCAGACACTAGTTCTTGCATGCTTTTCTTCAATGCAGACTGCACTTCATTCTCTATTCTACAGTTGTCAGCAGAGGACAGTAAAAACCAGTAGGCTACCTCAATGCATTCACCTATAATAAGGTTCAGGGTACCGCAATTCCATCCTTGCATCCATGAGCACTCACAGACTTGTATTACAATGTCTTCTTAACTCAGAATCTACCTCTGATAGCAGGATCCTGAAACAGGAACTTGCCCCTGACTTCCAATGTAGGTGGATATATAGGATCGTTTGTATAAAATAGTTGAAAGGACTATTTCTAAATAACCAAACACAGTATTTCAAAATCAAACCTGACTTCTTTCAGCAATTCTGACCTGGGAGCTGGTTCCTTCTCTTAGACATTTACTGCTTATTATCATTTGCCAACATGCCCACACTTATAATTTCTTAAGGTCAGGCTGCATGATTTTATTTTCCTTACTGGAGCAATCAACATTCCCTAGCATTAGCTGTGAGTTTAATTAAGAACATGTTTACTCAGCCTTAAATAAGTTGTTGAATAAGAAGAGACCCTTGATACTTAATTATGAAGGTAGACTGTAGTATTATCAACTCATCTATCAAGAATAGTATGTGACCTATTAAATTCATAATCATTAAATTAGTCTGATTGTTTTAAAAAGATAGTCCATAATGTGGTGTTAATCCAAATTAATTTCTCCTTTCATTTCAGCATAGGCTTGTTACATATTCCAACTTGCTGATGTTAATAAAATAAATTAGAAATGACAGGTTTATATCCTGAAAATATCAACTTATTTCCTAATCCGATCAAATTAATTGAAATATAGGTCAACTATCACAAAGGGGTTATATGCATTATTTTTTTTTTACATTTAGTATGTGACGTAAACCATTACAAAGATTTTCTCAACAATTACTAATGTTTATATATGTAAACCAGATGAGTAAGAAATGTGTATTGATAAAACTAGTGATCAAATGACTTAAATAGGACAGCAGCAAAATATTGACTGAAAACTAAAATTTAAAAGATATCACTGACAGAACACATTAAAAATTAAATTTTGCTAAGAAACATAGAATGATGAATATACCAAACAAAAAACCCACAAATTTATATTTAAAACCAATGAAAATATAAGAACTAATCTTAACAATATTGATGATTTAAAATCGACCAAAAAGTAGGTGAGAATGTGCTGATTTAATATATGATTTAAATTTTTTTCAAAAAAAGATATGCCAAACTAGTGAACATGGAGTAGACTTGCTTGGTCAGTGCATTATATTCCCCCTGAGCTTGTCTGCGCTCTGCAATGCTTTGTAATCTGTACAATGAGATAATTATGAATGCAATTTAGAGTGACTGAAGACATAGGTCACTTTACCCAAGACTATGGGACAAGTTCAAATTAGTTAAAAACAAACTGCTCAGAAATGGAATTCTTTATCATTTTAATGGTAACGTCAAGTACATGAACATAACACCTGAACTAATCGGAGGCATAGCTTCTGGTCAATACCAAGACCAAAATACACTAGGTAACGGAAGGTGTCTTCTCGAACCTCCACATGAACCTTCAGCTTGAAGGGAGAGATGGTATTAAAATTCTAATGAACATGGAACATTTTCAGTCTCAACAATCAAACAGGAGGTTATCAGAGAGGAGAGACACCTTGACACAGCAAAACCAAACTTGACAAATACAAGCAAAAATGAAGGAACATAAAAGTTACATGCGTACACGACATAAATCTGTACACTCACCAAGTCACTTTGATTTGTTGATAACATTCTTTAGGGTGAAAGTACATTTTATACTAGACCTAACCCCCAACCTAGATCGTGATCTCTACCTTGGCACCTAAGATTCTGTAGATAATTTTCCAAAGTGGGTTGGGGTCACCAGTCCCGCTCACAACCATCTACTTCTGGTATCCTGGAGACTTGCCTAATCTTACTGCTATAGGAACCTGGTTCCCCATAAAATTAAATTAAAAACCACATTTAATTACATAACAACAAAACCCCTGAGAAGGACCCAATCATATTCACTACTTGCCACAGACCTGGGGCTGCCCACACTGTGGTTGACACAGGAGCAACATGCTGAGCTGACCTCTCACCGTTATTTGTTCTACAGGTAGCACACAGTTTTGTGCAAGCAAAAAAAAAGACATTCCTGACACCTAAGTATGAGGCAGGGGCCCTTGGTATTGGTGGTCACCTCCATATTCAGTAATCCAAAAAGTGATGACATAGTGGGAACATCCCGCCTTCTTTTTCAGTAGCAGGATGACGTTCATTCAGTCTCGGTTTGTCTCATGCACTGCCACCCAATGACACAAAGAGCTGACAGGGTACCAGGAGACACAGGAACATCCCTTTGACTATAGCAAAAAGTCCCTGTTTAAAATTTAGCTTCACCAAAAGCATTTGATTCACAGACAGTTATTGCTAACTTTCAGCGATAGGGACACAGGTACACAACTGCAAAAATGAAACCAAGGAACAGTTACGAACTCAGTGCCCACCATTCAATTCCCAAATGTACTATTTCCCTCTTAAACAAGAAATGGAAACCATTCCCCCTGTCTGAGCTCCGATCTAGAAGACAAATGCAGGAATATGCATTTTGCACAAAGCACCTCCTCTGCCTCCTCCTCAGTTCTCCAGGCAAAACACATGGAGAACTTTGTCTGTGGATAATATGCCTTTGTTCTCTGACTGTGTCATGTGGCAGAGTGAAGATTCCCTACTTTCAAGAAAGGCTGAATTTTACCTGAAAAAAGAGACATACACAACTTGAGAGAAATGTGAAGAGATACAATAGATTAGGACAGAGGCTGATGATGGCAACTGAACATTTCATTTTAGTTCATCCTTTGCTTGCTTGCAGGAAAGATATACTCACAGACAATTTTGAGGCAGAGAAAGGTAGTTCTTGTGCTATACATACACACATACACACACACACACACACCCCACCACCACCACCGCCATCACTACCACCACCAGCATCAGCATCACCACCACCACCAACACTACTACCACGACCAACACTACTACAACCTCTACAACCACCACCACCAATAATAACATCAACAAAACACCACAAAATGTTATTGACTGTGGGGACCTGGATTGGAGAAGAATGAAAAAGACAGTAACAGTATACTTGAGTGAGCTGTGCCCATGCCCTGGGGATAGGGAGGCAAGCCAGGCAGGAGCACAGCCCTGAGTAAGAACCTCCCAGCTGGCTGGGTACTTGGGTGGAGATGTTCAGAGAGCTATGAGGCCACCACAGGAAGTAGTTCATTTGTCTGTATATTGTTTTGATTAGGCAGGTGAGTGAAGACTGAACAGGCACCACACCTGCTAAGAAGCTCAACCTCCCACTCCCTAAAGCAGCTTCTCAAGGAGCTTCTCAATCTCTGGAAACTACCAAGAGCACTTTCCATTGTCAGGGAAATAGAGACCGACCACGTATGGCATTTCACTATGTATACCAGGCCTGACCCAGTGTGAGGGACAAAGAGGAACGGACTCCTGAGATGCAGCAGAGGAACTGGGACACCTGTTTTGGTTGAAAGTACCAACATTTCCTTTCTGCCTACGTGGTCCCTATGGTCAGGGTTTCCTATGCAGGACTTGGCGGTGCATGTCTTTCACTGGATCTGTTGAAGAAGAACCTGTGAATTATTCTCCAGGGGGTCTGTGGAAGCTATGAGGACCATTAGGCTGTGGGCTTTCACAACTGTCTAAGTAGGTGAAATCTTGATTAGCTTTAAATGGCATCACTTGAGACATGAATACTGATCATGTCTGATCATGGCAAGACAAGCTGAGAAGGGAAAACCCCAACAGTGAGGCAATTTCAAGCACAGCTGCCTTGAAAGGCACTCAGTGTGACACAGGACAGACCACAGGCCATGCTGGAGGGAAAGTACCAAGAATATAGTAAGACGAGCTTCAGTGATTCTGAAAAGCTAGGCTACAATTTATTGACTTACCTGCATGGAAAAGTCTGATACATCTATATAGGAGATAGACAATGGAGCAAAGCGTTCTGGATGAGAACATCTGCTAGTTCCTTATTAATTCTTTAATAGAACCTGGGCAGCTAAATCTACCTTAAACAATGAAAAAGGCTGAAATGGCCACTTAGAAATGGCCAGGAGACAGAAATTTTCCAGCTAATGTGATATCGCTAATAAATATTTATAGATATCTTCTGTTTCCATATCTTTACACTTTACAACAACGGGGTTCAATTAAGTGAGACTCAGACCCCTTTTCAGCCCTAGAATTTTAACCAAAACAGAGAATTCCAAAATCCCTACCATCTGGAATAAGTGGTATCATTTTGTCATAGTTGTTTAGTCTTTAAAAAAACAATAGACACTCATTACAGACAAGGATAAAGGTATTCTCTCTCAGTCAAATCAATAACCATTCTCCACTCCCAATGAGGCCACTGCTGAAAGACATGTAGTTTGTAGCTTTGACATCTACTGTGTATATTTTAGCATATACACACGTATTCCTATAAACACTGTTTGTGTATGTTTACATCGTCACTATGGTATCAAATCTAAGGAAAGACTTACAAAGACTTGGAATTGAGCAAGAGAGATGAATAGCTTTCCTTTTGATGGCTTGTGAGTCTATGTAGGATTTCCCCAGGTGATTACTTGGTGCTAGATGGGTGTATACCTTTCACTGCCCTCTTGCTATGTATTTTCAATGCATTGTGGGGGTGGAGGTCAAGTACTAGAAAACTGGTAGTAATGCGCAGGATTCTTGTCCAGAACAAGGGAAATAACTTGTATCTGATATAGAATCCTTCGATACCTACTCTATAGAAAAAAATGGCTGAAATATTTACAATCATTACCTTGTAAGATGTTAACCATTTTGCATCTATCATATTCATCTTTTGCAATTGAAAAGATAAACATACAAATACATGCATCTTGTTTAGAAAATCTCTTTCGGATTTATTTTAATATGTTGCCACCGCCCTCACTGATTGGTAAGTTAAGTACTTGTACATAAGTAAATGGTAGCTAAATCATTTTACATTTGTAAGGCAGTCATGTTTTTAGACTTTTGATAAACAATCTTTTAGCACATACTATATGTGATAGATGTTCCGTAATTTACTTTTTTTCACTTAACATTATATTTTTAAGATTTAACCATGGCAACGTAAATATGGGTCTTTTATTTTCCTTTTATAGAGTATTCATTTGAAGCAAAGTTTAGAAATCTTAAATGCACTAAAATTATATGTATCATGTACATTTCTTTTCCCTTTCTACAACTGGAACATCTAGGTCTCTATATATTCAAGCGTGACCGCAAAAATTTTGAAAGATATCTGTGCAGTTGTATTTGAAAGAAAAAGTCTATCATGAAACATAAAGGAATTCTTCCTTAAAATCTTCCTAGGATACTTCACCCTCATGCAGTGGGTCTTTACCCAGAAATGACTTTCTGCCTTTCTAACGGAAACCACTCTCTCCTTTTCTGGATGTCTTCAAGTCTACATCTCCACTGCTTTTCAGAACAGCATAGTAGAACATCTAAGTAGACACTTCTTACATGGCAGCAGAGAGCCATGCATTAATATTTCTGTCTCTGCTGCACACCACTGCATATGTGAAATTAAGTCAGTGTTTTCCTTAATACCCATGAAAATATGGCTCTAGCCTGGCTTTCAATATTTCACCCACCCTATTACCCTGAGTCCCTAAGATAAGCTGGATATTATTCTCCATAAGAGAATACACAGCTGCCCTCAGGGAGCTAATACTCTGGGGCAGGAAGTAGAAACGAAGCATGATTTAAAAAGTCACATGCACAGAAGGATGATGGTGATGGTCATGTCACAGCATGAGAGAGAAAAATGGAGAAAAGAAATGCAGAAAGAAGGACTGGGATGGCAGAGTGATAAGTCACATTGAAGGCTACAGTGAGGAGTCAGGTTTTCTGTCTGGGAGAAAAGAGAAGCCTCCAGAAAGTCTCTGGGCATCATGGGACTTTTGATGTAAGAGAATCCTCCTGGTTGCTAGGCTGAAAGAGAACAAAGGAGGTGTTAGGGGGAGCAGTCAGGAGGTGAAGTTGATGAGACTCTAATACACTGTCACATCCTCTGACACCACTGTGAAATAAGGCATTTTATTAGTAAAGAAATCTATGCCAAAAATGGCGTCAGTCAATGCAGCATGGAGCCAGTCTGTGCAGAACCCAGCTTCTGGGAAAGGAGGTGAGTGTTGCATGGCGGCAGCAACCCAGCCTGTGCGCTCCAGGTGTGCACCCGTTTGCATCAGTGTAATGGCCTTATTCACCACTATCCCAGGCGTGTCATTAGGAAAGTCGAGGATTGTTATGATCAGTCTGATACTTGAACTTGACTTTTCCATTAGGAGAAAAAACTCCTTCCTAAAAGCATTCATTATAATGTAAGCGAATGGCTACTTGTTGTTTTCACCAGTGAGCAAAAAAATGTAGGCTATTTACATAGCTAGAGGCGGGAATAGGACTCAAAGGTTTTAAAATTTCGGTGGATAATCAATGGGACAATAGGCACATGACTTGAGACATTTTTTTCTTGGAGTATTTCCATTCCATGAAGATAAACCCACCGTGAGTCTGGCCCAAGTTTCTGTTCTTTGTGGATGAAAAGAGACAGTTGAAGAGAAGGATAATAGCAAGACACTCCTCAAGATACAGAATATCTATGGAATATCTGTTCCTATATGTGAAGCACTATGGGAGATACTAAAGTGAGGCCCACATTCTCAAAGTGCTTGACATACCCAAGAGATAAGACTGTAAAGATAGTATATGTTCAGTCAAAGAAGTACAGGCTAAAATGTCTTGTGATCTGAAATGTGAGATGCACTTCTAGATGGGACAGAAGGACAACAAAGAAAAGGCCAAGAAAAAGTCAAAACTGAGAAAGTTGACAACAGAACTAAGGCAGACAGCTAGAGAGGTGAGCAGAGGAGGGAGAGATCAGGGAAGGGACGAGCACAAAAGATCAAGATGATGGTTCATGGGTGATATGGCAGTGGGAGAACCCCAGGCAATACAATGATATGGGGGGGGGTATATATATGTAAACAACAGAAATAAATTAATTAAAAAACAAATAAATAAATAAAATGTGAATATAAATGAATAAATAAAATGTGAGAGGAAATTCCTATTAGCTCAGAGTCATATTTCCACAAATTTCACGGGCAGCTCTGAACTGTATTTTCATAAATATGCTGGGCTACACTACACACGACAAATTGTTCTTCACATCCTAGGTCTTCCCTAAATTATCCCTTAGCCTCAGTCATCTACCTGACACACACAAATCTCTTCATCCCACTTCTTGAAAGTTATTCTACTGTGTGTCTACCTGGAAGGTCAGACAGGCTCACACAGCGCCATATCTACACCCACTGCAGGCAACTGCCTGTCACCATGCGGTACCAGAGATCAACTCTGTGGTCGCTCCTCATTCAGGAAATACCTGGAGAGGCCACAGAGGATGAAGATCTTATTTCTATAGTAATGACTCTCTTTGTCTACCTAGAAAAATACAGAAGTTAAAAATGCCAGAGATTCAGCAATTTCTTTCGATGACTAAAAATGTTTCTGCCCTCAAGAATCTTACCCCTGAAAGTGGAGGGAACGAGAGTCTTGACCTATAAAACTCAGTGGTCCAAGATGCAAACATGCTCTAACACTATCAGGGTGAGAGCTGCCATGGATAAAAGACCACACGAATGGCAGACAGGTGTGGACAGCTGGGGAGGGTGGGCATCTCCCTGTGACAGGTGTGGACAGGTGGGGAGGGCAGATATCTCCCAGAATCAAATGACAGCAGGGTGGTCGGTGGAATTAAAAGAAGAGGCTCATGGTCAAAGTCAAGGAGAAGTTGAAGTAATATGGAGTCACAGATTCAACAGTTGAAAATGTCAGAAGGGAAAAGTGGTCACTGCAAGAAGGACCTCGCATCAGCTCTTGCGAACTTCCTCCAGGGCATTGTGTTTGCAGCCCCAGACCTGGAAGGACTCCCCTGCACACTCAGACTGGGAGTCCCAAGACCTCAGGCAGTCACCGACCTGATTGAGGACATGGGACTGGGAGAGTCACAGAGGAGATGACTTCTGGACTATGATGAGTCACTCAGAGTACAGCAGTTCAAACCCCACCTCAAAGACACATAAGAAAGATTGTTCCTCCTTGGGAGGAGGAAGATGGGAAGATGTGCCTGAAAGTGAGGTCATTAACTCCGATCTAGGATCTGAAGGTGCTGGGTCTTGGGAAAGAGCTCCAAGGATTCATCTGGCTATATCAAGGCAGGAAGTCTTTCCAAACTATGGTCTGATCTATCCTACAAGGCCCAAGCAGCTCTCACCTGACAGGGTCTCTATGGCAGGAGTAGCAAAGTTGGCCACTATAGACAACTGGGGGAGCGAAGGCCCCACTTTTATAACAGGCAGAAGGGTCAAACACTTATGGGACTGACACACCTTTAGTTGTTGCGAGGGCAGTGGTAGTCAGGGACTCAAAAAATAAACCCACACTCAGGCTGGGGAGTTAAGGCTATTCGAACAAATATCAACTCTGTCTTTCTAAGACTCTACGAAAGAGAGAGAGAAAAAAAGAGAGTGGGTGTGTGTGGGGGGTAAGGCAAGAGGATCTAGGTAACATCAAGATGGACTGGGATGAGGCAAGAGGATCTAGGTACATAAACCATTTTTTTTAAATTCCCATCTTTCATATAAATATGGGTAAAAGTCATGACTGGAGTTTTTTTTTTTTTTTTTTCACATAGCAGAAAAGAATTCAAGGTTCAACTCTAAAAAGTACTAATTAAAAATTACTTTTCATCAACTTAATTTGCCAGCCCTGAATAAATCCCAGTTGGCCAGAGAGAAGGAAGTAAATCTTGAACACATCTTTAAAAGTGGTTGGATTTGGCAGGACCAAATCCGAAGACATGCAACAGCTGAAATCCATCTTCTAATCTGCCCTTTTGGAAATCACCATCATCAAATATTAACCCTGTCTATTGTCACCTCCTTTTAAGGCTTTTAAGAAATGGTCAACAAGAAGAACAGACCCCAAAACAACAAGGTTTTAGTGTTGGACTGAAGGCTTTCTTCTTTTTTTATTTTTATTTTATTTATTTATTTTTTTTGAGACTAGGTTTCCCTATGTTACCCGGGGAATCGCACTCACGTTGCCCAGGATACCCCAGACTTAAGCGACCCCCAGACTTAGCCTCTCAGGTAATTAGGATTACAGGCGTGCCCCACCACGCCCAGCTATTTTCTGAGACTAGGTCCAGCTTTGTTGCCCTGGGCGGGTCTCAAACCCACAGACTCAAGCCATTCTTAGTCTCGGCCTCCCTTCCCAGGCTGAGATTAAAGGCGCACACCATGGCACCCAGTCTTTAAAAACTGTCTTCTAGCTAAACGTTACTGGAACAGATACAACACTGTTTGACCCCAGCCTTCTCCTCCACACAGACATTCAGTCTAGTTGAGCTTGCTACCCATAGAAACACTGACTTTGGGGGATGGATTTTAATCTACCAAGATCCTGAAGCCTCACAGTTGAGCAGGATCCAGGAAAATCAAAGGCAGTTCCTTCTTTCTGGTGGAGAAGATGGGGGGGCTGCTCCTTGCCCACCTACAAAGAGAGGGGAGTTGACTTCCACAGCCACCGGATCGATCTACTTTTACGAAACTCAGCACACACCCCTGTCAAGCCCAGAATGAACAGCCCACCCGGTTCACACCCTTCCAGCTCGCGAGCATTCTGCATTTGCAGCAATTTGGCAGAAGGCTCTGCCCACCAGTGAACTGCCCCCGATTCCATGTGCCTCCACAGCCGGAACACAAACACACACACACACACACACACACACACACACGTCCAGCCAACATCAGAGCTCCACTTTGTTCTCTTCTGTGAGGAAAGCCGCGTGGCAAAGAGCCAGCATCTCCCTGTTCAGTATGTTTGGTTGCTCCCTGCGCCTAATTCAGTCTCTTGCAAAATGACATTCTGTTAATGACATGAATGTCAAAGCTGTGAGAATGGGCAGAAGTAGAAGAAAATGTTTCCTAAATGGAGAAACAACAGGAAAACTGCCAAATGGATATGAAAATTAGTTGTGTGTTGAACCCAGACTTAAGCACTCAGTTCCCTGCTATTTGTTTCCAGCAGGATGGGACGCAGACTTCCAAGGAAGGAAGAATAGCCCACACCTTGGTGGAAAGCACAGAAAATCCAAGCGGTCAAGGGAATATTTTCCTTAATTAACTGACAGATGTCTTTTCTGTTTCTCATTTGCATCCACTGATGTTTCTGTAGTTGGGCCCTCACTTTGCAAAGATGGAATTGGCCACAAGAAACAGATTCTACTGCACAGACAGGAGGCAGGGGAGATAGCAGAAGACACTGGTCTCTGAGTTGCTCAGCGCTCAGTCTGGGTAATGAAGGCTCCTTGCTCATGCCATATATGGGCTACAGGATAGAATTTCAGGGCCTGTGGTGGCAGCAGCACTGGCTAGCAGCAAACAGGTCCTGGAGGAAAGGTGATCATGTGACTCTCACAACCAGGGGACAGTCAAAGATGGACATCTGTGTGGCACAGAAAGCCAGGTTTAATTAAAAGTAAAAAACCAATAATTCCTTTCCACAAAGGAAGAGAGACTTTTGTGTTAAATGCCGCAGATGAACCATTTCTTAGCATAGTGGGGTTATAAGATACAAGGACTTGCCACTCGATCTAGTTTCAAATTCTAACCTCCCTAAATCTCAATTGACTAAACTGAAAAATGGGAATAGCGATACGTCCCACTTCAAGAGGGACACACAGCAAAATCAGGTCAGGGCTCAAAAACGAAACCAAATAAAACTCCTAATACCTGGCACACAGCAAGTGGTTCATAAATATTAGCTGTCAAAATAAAACTGTGTGTTGTTTCTCTTGCATACATTCTCTTCTGCATATGTTTTTACACTCAGGATGTGACACTAAGGCTTTCCCTCAAGGGTCTTGGAACGCGAAGCATAAGATCACTCACAGAAGTAACTGCTACCATCAATACAGTGAATTATGCAAGAACGAAAGAAGCTGGTCTAAGGGAACAAGGCTTGACATTCAATGTAAATATTAGCAGAGTGAGCCAAAAAGCTGAACAGTAAGAAGGGTGAATGGTTGCCTTAGAAACACAGAAAAACAGGCTGCACAGCCACAAGTTCACAAGTGTCCACTAGAACCTGGTCAAAGGCACAGTGGTAATGTCACGGTGCAGGAACATGGAAGGGTCTGTACCAAACAGACTTGAGTGGTTCTGACCAACTGTCACAACCATGTGCATCAAGCTACCTTAGCCCCATGTTCCCCATCATCTAAACCATCTAACACGCCTGGCTCTGCTACCAGTCTTCCCCATAAGCAACCTTTGGACTTGCTTTAGGGTTGGCCAAATGTAAACAACAAGGGTAACAGTAACTGCCCACTTTGATTAAGCATTTAATAGACACCAAGCGATACTGTCATTTTTCAGATAAACCATTTTACCAATAGTCTAGAAGGCGGAGAAATTGAAAAGTCTAGACAATTGCATTTATCTTGCAGATTATTATCTCAGCATTTGGAAGCCAGGTATAAATTGGATGAACTTGGTAATGATGGCTTCCTGCCTATGACAAAGCTACAAGCAAATGAACCAGATTTTTGAGGCTATGGTCTGAGGATCACACACAAGAAGTGGGTCAAATCATCTTGTTAGGTCTTTCTGGAGCAGCAAACCTCAGCTCAGTAGCCAGAACCGCAGTGTCACCCAGAGGGGCATGCTTTCCTTCCCAGTATGCCCTGGGAAATGGTGTTTAGGCCTAAGACACATGGACAGGTGAGAGTCTGTGAATATTCTTCCCTCCATCATGTGTTCTCCAGGATCCAAAGCAGACAGCCCAAAACCTAGATGACCCATGACAGGCTGGTGCTTCTTCCTTACCCCAAACTGGTCTAGAAAAACTAGGGAAAGGAATTGTATTTAAGCATGTAAAACCCATTTTTTCTGTTCCACTGTTTCTTCATGGATTTTATAATCAACTCCCTATTTCCCTATCATGCCTCCTCTCATCTGGCCTCGCAGCTACAGAAATGCATGCACATACATACATCTGTTTGCTTCTCTAGTCCCAGATAGCTGACTGGAGATTAGAGGGAAAGGAAGTCATATTTGTGATGGAAAGCAACTCTGGAGATAATAGCTTTCAGAAAAAGGATTAACTGCTCACACTGTAATATGGATTAGAAGATCTGATGCCTACAAGGAGATATGCTGATTGTATTAAGAGGACAAGGTTTTTTTTTTAATTTTTTTTCTAGTTTTATTTTTTATATCACACACATATATAACCACACACACACACACACACACACATATATAAAACATCATTGTCTACCCTGAGGTTCTCCCACCACCTTAATCACTTGTGCCCATCCTCCCTTGATTTTTCCATCCCCCCCTTCTTGTGTTCTTTGCTTCAGTTCTGTTGAGTTTTAAATTCTTCTTGTCCATTTGTTTGTTTGTTTTCCCTCTATCCCTCATATTAGTGAGACCATCCATTATTTCTCTTTCTGACTTATTTCCGCTAACACGATTCCTTCTAGCTCCAACCAAGTTGTTGCAAACGATATAAGCTTGTCTTTTTTGATTGATGAATAATACTCCATTGTGTACATAAACCACAGCTTTTAGACCTATTCGTCTGTTCTGGGGCATCTGGGTTGCTTCCATATCCTGGCCATTGTAACTAGTGCTGCAATAAACATCCAAGTACAGGTGTCCTTTCGAATTAGGGCTTTTTTTAAAAAAAGTTGAAGCAGTCACAGGAGATGTTTCTCAAATGAAAGCATATTCAACACTACAAAAGCTACACATTTATAGCTTTTATAACCCCGTATCTTGGGAACTTCTTAAAATGTCATGTCTTGGAGAGGTGGGGCAGGTCTCCCTCCAAAAGATGTTATGTCTTTAATACTGTATCTTCCCCCATTTTCCTCCCAAAGATCCCCAGACTCTAAGATAAGATCGGAGTGTGTGCAAAGAGGGGTGTCAGTAAACTGTATCAGTTACATTAACTGTGCCAGGAGTTTGGGCAAGTTCAAGAGTCACCAAGGCATGAGTTTCAAAGGGACATTTGAAAGTCAGCCTTTGTCCTCTTCAGTCACTGGCTGGCCTCTCTTGGGCATGGCCACCTGTGTTTCATAGGTCCAGCCCTATGTTTAAAGCTATGACCTCACTCTTCCTGAACCCAGGGTTCAGCCCTTATTAGTAAGTAGTCTGAGCTCCCACAATAACACACCAACTCCACCTCTTCACCATACGCACCAGACATCCAGCCTAAACTCCTGCTGCCTTCCCTGCAGTGACTCAGAAAGTTCCTGTTCATTGTGTTCCGAAATTCCTGTTTATTAAAGTCATGGAATCCCTGACCTTCACATGAAAATAGTTCTAAGGAGACATTCAATGGTATAGAGAGCTGGCGCCCGGCTGTGCAAGGTCCATATGGAAAAGGACCCCAAGTAACCTGGCT
The DNA here is from genome assembly GCA_004024945.1 of Uropsilus gracilis. Classification (NCBI taxonomy): domain Eukaryota; kingdom Metazoa; phylum Chordata; class Mammalia; order Eulipotyphla; family Talpidae; genus Uropsilus; species Uropsilus gracilis. The sequence continues at coordinate 31,539 of PVHY01006097.1, forward strand.
AACATGAAATTAAATTGCATTATCAAGACTAGAGCTAGGATACTTCAAATTACCAAAAATACATCACTGACATGCAGAAAGAAAAGAAGTTGAAATCATTCGCTGGGCTACTTTTGCTTCTTATTTTTCCAAACAGATCCTAAATCCTCAATGGGCAAAATAGACATGAAAGCAACAATGCAGCTAAACTATCTTGAAAATTAAGTCTGTCAATAGCCACCATGTGAGTCCTTCTTTAGGATGGCGTTCATATCCTATCTTCATTCACAGTAGAATCATAAAAGTGACAGGCTCATGGATATAACTGAGTTGCTTTTCTACCTGGATCTTCAGATACTAGATAGCCTGTCGGCTGTTTATTATAGTAGGCACCCAAGTCTCTAAACTCACACAATGACAGAGGAAGGAGCAAAACCACTCAGTGCTATTTGCTATTTTGCCTCTTGGACAGTCCACCAAAAATGGAACACCATCTGATTCAAATGACAGCATCTCAGTTCATATTTTACAAACAAACCAAAAGAAAAAAAAAAGAAAGAAATGCAACCACCCCATGAATGCCTTGGTTATTAATCTCTGCAACTGAAGGCTTCAAATTTTAAAATAATGTAAAGGTGGGATGAGTGCTAATGAATGGGTAATACTACCTTCTACGAAACTGGAGAGGAGCACCTGGTGATAAACAGTTTCACAAGATAAAATTAGCACTGCTCCCCACCCCCAGGAACACAGCCTGGGTTTCGCGTTTTAACTCAACTTGTTTATGCACATCAATACTACTCTACCAACCCTCACCCCCAAGATTTTTCAATAGATGTCTCAGCCGTAGGCAGAGGGATCCCTGGTACCAGGACCCGAGAGATGTGCTTGTGAGCTTGAAATCAGGAAATCTGGGGAGGGAGACATTTCCCTGAATTTAAAATAGCTTCATTGTTTTTAGGCAACATTGTGTAATTGGGAGGACAAAAAAAAAAATCTGCCTACACAAGGTTTGACAGAAACCAGGCGATTACATTTTCCAAAGAAGATTAGAGATCAAAATAAAATAATATGAAATAAATCAGTATGTTTGAAAAATCACCTAAATTAGAAATACAGCTGTTAAAGAAAGCTTTTAATATCCAGGTAGGCAAAATGTTCTTGGTCTTGCCAGATGAAGGCATTTTCTCAAGTAAGTTGGTAATTTATATAGAGACATGTAACAATAGAATAATTTGACCACTGAGAATTATGAAATGGAAAAAAAGTAAGGGCCAATCCCAGGAAGATTATTTAATATGTCCAAAACACATTGTTAAGCTAAAACAATGGATTGTAAACTTCCCTTATAAAACATTTTTGAAAATCACTTTATTACAGCAAATACCTGCAGAAAAAGCACTTGTGTTCTAGTTGGGGGAAAAAAAAACCCACTGGCAATGAATCCAGCACTGCTCTGGTTAGAAAGAATTAATGGCATATTAATTATAAATAACTATCTTCCAAATCTTCCTGGCCGTCATTGCCTTGCTTCAGAGATTAGTCATTTTTCAACTGTTCAAACTTTCAGAGAAAGAACTTTTATTAGTTTTCTACCTCCTCTTCTAAATTATAGTTTTACCTCACAAAGATTAATCTCAAACTCATCCATGAAAGTTAATCAATTTGTATAGAAATGAGGAAAACGACTTTGCTCATCTTTTAAAAATTGATGAGATTCAGGAATAGAAATAGGGTTGACAACTTTTCTCAGGATAGACCTCAAATGCATTTATACGGTACCAAATGAAAAACAAATCTTTTTAAAAACCTACTCCACAACAAAAATCTAGCATGCCTGAATCACACTGACCTGAAATCAAAGCATGAGAATGTCTAGAACTGAGGGGAGGGTGTTGAGAGAGACCACATCTCATCTCACAATGGAGACTCTGCAACTTGCAACAGATGCCTCTGTGTTTGCCCACTCTTCTGTTTTCTTGAGGCTTCTCAATAGTCACCTATAATTAACTGCCTCCTCTCTGTGGAGTTTTTCTTTTGTTTCGAATCAAGCCAAGTTACCATCTCCCCTTGTACATATTCTCTACCATCTATCCTACTCTATTCGACACCCACTCCCTTTGTGACCATTTTTGGAGATGACAGAGAACAAAGGATGATGCAGAACTAATGATCAGTCTTGCTCGGCCCTAAAATTCTAAATGAAGTAGTTAAATAAGCTCTGTTACAATGAAAGGGGATATTGTTGCAAAAATGCTTATAAGGACATAGATGAAAAGCATAAAATCCAAAGTCTGTCATCAAAGATGTTTAAAATACATAGAACACAAAGAAAAGGGACTGAGGAAATGTGCATAAATAATAATAGTGATCACTTCTCAGGGGCAGGAAAATGGGAGAATATATGTGTATGCCCTTGTGCTTTAGCTTTCAAACAAATTTTCATCATGAATTCTGTGCCCTTTTAACCATGAATCCTGGAAAATATGTGTTTTACAAAGAAAAGTGAATGCCTTTTTAAACTATTGCTAGCCACAATTCCCAAGAGAACTAGAGGGACAGTGAAAATGGATACATCTTGGAAGAGGATAATTTATGGAGATAATAATTCTACTCTTCCTTGGAGGAGAATGACACATATGTTCTCTTGTTCACAGGGCAGAGGGCTCTGTGTTCAAAGCCTGGACTCCTACATCTCAGAGGGTCTTTAAAGGGTTCTGGTTTCAGGAACAGAGGCAGAAATTAGGAAGCCCCAGGCAGGCAAGTCATTGGGTAGTTCCTTCCTAAGGATGGAGCAGCTACCCTCTGATAGGGATTGATGGGGCAGCTGCCCTATTCTAGAAGATAAGGTTGGGAAAGGAAGAAGGCAAAGACGCCTGGTTGAGCATCTGACAGAGCGACCAGCCTGCATGGCTACTCCTGCCCAATGTAGGGCTCCTTGAGGAACAACACAACAGATCTGAGAGGGAAAAGTGTGGCCGGAGTTAAGACACAGCCAAGGCCAAGTGCCATGCTTGCTTTCCAAGGGCCAGTTACAGGTGCTCCTGCCCATAGGGTTCCCAGCTTAGAGTGGACCTCCTCCTCCTCCCCCACAGGCTTGGTCTACAAGCATCTCAGATGAGTAGGAAGCAATTCCTGGTTTCTAAATCACTTTGACCCAGCGAGAAAGGCTACCACCTAGGGTACTGAATGGTACAAATTGCGGTGAGGGTTCATGGGTGTATGCTCACCTCTAGGCTCACTGAGTTAAATATGTTAAATACATACAGTGCTGCACATGACCACCACACCTCAATGAAGCTCTGAGAAGACCAGGGCAACTCTAATAGCAGGGACTTGACTGGATTCCCCTTGGCTGCAACTCAGCAAACCAGCAACTGCCTTTCTTGGGAGCTCATTCATCAGTGTCACAGTATTATTCTAGCAAAAGCCCACCCTTCTTTAGGACACACTCTGAAACAGGAAGGAGGCAGGATCAAAGCAGAGTGTTGACCACACAGTTTGCTAACAGAAGGGCTGTCTGTGCGCCTTTAATTACAATCCAATGGCTTCTGCAGTCACCGAGGTGCTAATCACAGCTGGGCCGGGCCCAGTCCTAATAGTTATTAATGATGTGGAGACACAACTAGATGTTGAAAGGCTTGGGCAACTGGACAAATAGCAAAGTTAAAAGGAAAAAGGTCTCCTTGTTGTAAAATGCCAGTCACAGCCTCAGCAGCAAGCCTGGTGTGGCAGAGCTTTGAAAGTGAAAGTGGGTAGGGTCATCGGTTTGCTGTAAACCAACAGTGCTTCAGGGAACCCTTCGGCTTGTTTATAAATTAACCCCTAGTGTTACCTGCTCACAAGCATAAAGGACAAGTATCCTCTTAGAATGGCACTGACTACACTAAAAACATCAAGAACTCTTTTCCATGTCATTCTTCCCCAGTATTTCTTGTTCAATGTATTCACTCCCTTTGGAACATTAATTACTGAATTTATATAGAGGTAGTGATTACCATATTGCAGTGAAACAGAAGTTGTCTCACATCAATTTGCAGAAAACTTACTGAGTGGAGACTGCGAGCTGAGTCTCACTGGAATGATGCTGCCTTGTGTGAGAAAACAGAAAGCTCCCAGTACAGGCTTAGTCACCTGAAAAGAGTCATCTGTTACTGCACACCTAAGACTTGGGGAGGGTCCCCTGGCCTGCACTGCAGACCTTGTGGCCACTATAGAGATAATGGGGATGACACACAAATGAAGGCTGTAGCACAGCAGGGAGATTGGAAGCCTTGTGGCTTTGGGATCATGGCTATGCACCCCCCTACCTAAGGGTAGGGGGTCCACCAGCATCACTCGGGCCCTCATCCATTTGGCTCCTAAACCCTTTACAGAAGTTGGAGAAATACCTTGCTTTGGTGGTGACAGGGAAGCATGTCAGTCCTGGCAGGAGATTGGGGATTAGAAAGAGCATGGCCCCTTTTCACCTCCTTTCATAAAGAGAGCTTAGCAGGAAACCTGGATAACCAGAAGGAACAATTCCAAAATGTCTAGGTGTGGCTTGTGATGACAGCACAACAAAAGCTAGAAGCCTTTTAGTTAAATTGTTTGAAATGAAGAGCTTGCACAAAGCCAGATAAGACAGTTAATACATCAGTCACTGGCCAACTGGCTTAATGATATAATCTCTTATTTGGATGTGCTGTGGTATGGAGAGTGGCTGTTATGACGGGCCTCATTCTTGAGAACCAAAGAGACAAACAGGGTTATACCTGCAATGAAGCATCATACGGTGCAAAGTCCTGTTGTTGACTTGATGGCTTAAGTGCCTCACCAGTATGGAGGGTAGATTCAAATACCATAAACCCTGGCAACGAACTGATCGTTTCCTTGAAAAGTAATCTGCAACGGCCATTCACAGATACCTGTATTCACAAAGAAACTTCTTCACCGACACTGGCTGGGTGTGAGGCCCCCTAAACCAGACGCCAGAACCATAAGGTAAAACAGCGAAACAACACAAGAGAAGGGAATGGAGAAGACAGCCTGCAACGAGAAAATATGGACAGACCACAAATAAATATAGACTGGCCACCCAACGCAAACCTACCAGCATAGTTCACCTGGTTCCAAGAACACAGCTCCTCACCCAATGAAAGGATACTGCTACAGGATAGAAAGAGACTAATGGACAACACAGACTAGCAAACAACAAAGAGAAGGCTTTGAGTGAACAGAAGGGGTGCCAGAGAGAGAGGGAGGTATCCCAAGAACCATTTACTGAGGTTGTGATTTAAAGAATAAAAATAATTTTTTTAAATTAAAAATAAATTAAAAAAAAGAAAAGTAATGGTTCACGGGTGATAAGGTAATGGGAGAACCTTGAGGTAGGTAATGATGAGATAGACAGACAGACAGATAGATATATAGAGGTAGATAAGTGCAATCAATAAAAAATTAATTAAAAAAGAGAAAAGCAAACTTACTTCGCTTATGATAAACAGTGGTTTGAGAAAGCAAAGATAAAGGTGACACCTTTAATGAGGAAATGAACACTTGCAGTCTTCAGAGAGTCAGAAAGTAAATCAGCTTATCTTAGTATAAAATCTAGATCATTCTCAAGAGCCAAATTTCATAGAGTAGCACACAGCTACGTCCTGTCTAACTAGCTCTCAGTCACCGTAGAATTGGTTGCTTTGCTTCTCACTTTGACCAGAAGTTTCTGTTTCTTGTTTGAAAAGTAGAGCACATTTTCTAGCTTATAAATAATGCTCATGTTGCAACACAGCAGGACAAACTAGTTCAAAGTAGCCCAAATTTCTTTGAACCACACAAGGAGAGGTATCTGCAACAATCTGAAAAGAGAACAAAAAAGTTTAGACCCATAGAAAATAACGCTCAGCAACTGTTTAGCAGAGACAATTCCACTTTGTTATTTTAGTGGTAAAAGCTGCCACCTTTTAGAAAGTGCTATCAAGTCAGCAAGAGTTTCCCCCATAACAAGAGTAAGTTCTTCACAGTAAGAGCTGACTGCCAAGAATGCTACAGATTAAAAAAAAAAAAATTAATTCTTTTATATATTTATATATTTGCTTCTACACAGTCCTAAACTCCAAGTACATAAATATGGCTTGACCAAAGCAGAATATATCTACCTACTATTCTAAAACATGTAACTTATATAATGCTGAATGGATGTTTTTCTTTTCTTATTTAATATGTAAACATAATATATCATTTCTAATGATTTGAGGTCTATACATATTGCACATGAATAAATAGCAATAAACTTGATCTCCTATTATCCTGTCTGTAATTACTACATGCAAGTATATTTGTGCCTAATATAATTGATACTACAAATTTTCTTCTTCTAGAATATAAAATTCTGTAATTCAACATATACTTTTACCATCTGACAAAGTTCTAAGGCCAAAAACCACTCTACACACCATCATATATGATTGTATGAACTAGTGAATCTTCTAGGGGGTAAAGAGTGACATGACTGATCCTAAGTTTAATAGAGTCAGGGAGGAGATAATCCTTATTTTGATCTTGGTATGGAACAGTCTGTACTTTCCACAGTTTAAGTGGTATTTAAAATTGGTTTTACTTTAAAATGACTCCTTACAGCCTAGCAGAGGTGTGTGTTTCAGTTTTTCGCTGCCCTTATGTCAGCATCTGGCACAAAGGCACACTTGCTTAAGCCTTGTTGAATATACAAAGACTCTCCAATAACAAAACAACAAAATTGACAGAGGGAGAAAGAGCTTTGCTGTAAATGAGGGAGGGGGACACTTGATCATCTTAAATCCTAACCTAAGAAGCCTTCTGTTCTTCAATTATTAAATTATCATTTTACAGTTTCTCCTAAAAAGTCTAGAACCTTCACTGGAAAACAGTGTTTGTAGGTCAGGATGTGCTGAGAAACATACAACCATACATGCCCTATTCTGTCTCTGGACTCCAGAGGCTCTGTCTGAAATAGACTACATGAACCACATTATCATTGATAGATGGATCTGGGTAACTGTAATTAGTCTACAAATAACCTATAGGTTAAGGGGTTAAAATAACAATGGAGCAAGAGCTTTTGCAAGGGGAACAGATAGCCTTTGACAAATAAGCACACCTTCCATCCAAGGGACAGAAGTAGGTCACGATGAGTAAGTGCTTTTTCCACTGACTCATTTCCACATGCATCAGGGGCAATAAAGAAGCCCGTGATCTGACTCTCCACCTGGAAGTCTGTACAAATCAGTTCTTGAACGAAAGAAGCTGGAATGGAAACTGACTCAGGAGGAAGAACCAGCATCTGCCCTATCACAGGTCAGTAGACAGTAAGGTCAACAGACCCAACAAATACTATGCGGTGAGTGAATATCCATCTGGATTCAGAAGTCCAACAGCTTGGATGGAGGATCATGAGAGCACCTTTCCCCAGCTAATAGATGGATGTAATCACATTGACTGGATTTTTACCCATTAACACATCAACAAATCTTCAGTTTTTAACTTTGAATGCAAATAGCCTCTATTTTAGATGTGAAGGGGGAAAACTGGTAAATTATTTTTAAATGCAAATTCATTTACTTTAGTGCAAATGGGGCATACCATTGTAAATGTCAAAGAGTCACCATCCATTATGATAATAGGGTCCAGCCAATCTTACCAGCTTATTCAAAGTTCACTGCATGAATGATCAGACCCTCGATCCCGAGACAGAACTTAAAATATGTCCTTATTAAAAAATTCAAAGGCAATGAATCAGGTTAAAGAGGTGACAGGAGATGGCCCCCCCTCCACCGTCTACTTGGGGATGTGCCCGAGGGCTTCTTGCTGGCACAGCTGGTGAGCTGACAGCTTCCCTCCCTATCCGTGTAGAGGACACAAGGATGAGGCAGTGCTGTGGGGATGGATGGTTTTATGCACCAAGAATTTACATTAAAATAAGTGTATTGAAAAATGCATATTTTACTGGAGTGGAAGATCACCCACAATGACAGTCAATGTGGCTCTCCATTGAGGAAAAGATACCACCCCATTTGGAAAGATTCCACCCGCTGGACACCCGTTTTATTTCTTTCCAGAACAGTGAGCGAGTTAGAAAGCCTGTCCATACTGTGAACAAATGTAATCAGATATGACCAGACAGTTCCTAAATACCAGCTGAAGTTAACAGGAAAAATAATTTTCACCCTCAAAGTTGAATGGCATCAGATCAACATCCATGACCTTGGCCTCTCCAGCACAGTGCTTCACTGGACTAAGGGACTAAGTAAAAATACAGCTATTAAGATACCAAGACTCTATAAAATGAGGCATTGTGAGAGAGTCAAACAAACACTCAAGATAGGCAAGTCTTGATGTAAAGAACATTGAGAAGACATCCTGTGCTCCAAATGAATAAAGCTCGTGTGGCTTTAGTGTTTAAAAGGAAAGCTACTTACAGCTACAAAGCAGGATTGAGGGGTTTAAAACTACAATCACATTAGTACATACAAATATCACCCCATGGGATTGAAAGAGCTGCCTCAGGATTGTTTTAGAATGATGATTTGCAGACAAGAAAAGATACCTTTATGTCTCCTGAGTTAAAATGTCACTCAGATGATCTATTTCTGTCACTAATATGATAGTTACCTCTTCAAAAACCAAACATAAGAACACGCCATTTTACAACAGTTATTCAATAACCATCAAGTGATCACCCCAGAGTCCATTCAGAAGGAACGTGGCACAAGACAAAGTTTAACGGGAAAATGACCTAAACTTCCAAAGACTGCCTCTGAGACTGTGAGACAGAGGATGTGTGGCTGAGAGGGATCAGATGCCAGGATTCCTAAATTAACTGTAAAGCTTTATATTGTGTTACTCTGGGAAATTATTTGTTAAATGAAGATACGAAAGGCTGTGAGTGAATGACCTTTATGTGGATACAAAATATTGAAATAAAAAAATTTTAATTTGGAATTTGAGTTAAAACTCGTTAAGTTTTTCTAAATAGACATTTCACATCGAATCACATTAAATGTGGCAAACATCAACTTTCAATACGCTCGCATTTTTGAATGTAAATGAAAAAATGTCATGGAATGAAACTTTGCAGCATTTATTTAATTCAAAGAAGTTCAAAATGTATAAATGTGATATGTGAGCTTTATTTCCACATCATCTGAATAGGATTAACTTTGTGCAGGCCTGGACACAGCACAAACTTTTCAAGGTCACAGACAGCCACTTCAAAGGTGTGGTTAACATCAGATTACAAAATCAACAAAAAATGAACATTTCCTCTCACCTACACCTTGTTCCCTTAATGAGCAAATGCTTCCAAAATGACTATCATTCCGTCCACTTCCTGTTTCCTCTATAAGGATCCAGACACCACTTGCCAATAGATAACTTTCAATAGAAAACACTTTTTGTTCTTAGAAACAAAAATAGTAAAAAGATAAAACCTAACAAAAAACTACCACTCTCACACAGAATTTTACCATTTCCTACTCAATTCTTTTTATCTCCTTCCATCCTTATTTCTTTCCTTTAAAGACAGAATATACAGGATGGCAAGATTCCCAATAGACTTCACAGCAAGAAAAATTTCAGCAGAACCATTCACCTTCAGTGAATGGGATGGATCCTACTATGATGAAAGATGCTTCCAGTCCAAACACTACCACAAAGTCAAAGGAAACAGTCTGCTATGGAGAAAAGTCTAGTTCTGCAGCTTGCCCTGCCTAGAAAACAGTACTTGAAGAGCCATGTTGCAAATCATCTCTTACTCTCACCTCTATTTCACCCGGGAACACAAAAAGGCTCAAAAAATCAAAAGACTCAACAACATGAACCCTATCTTCCTTTTTCCTATAGGGAGATCACTCCCTGGATTTAGGCAGCTCCAAATACTTTGAACTCCTGGGAGAGAAGCATGAACACTAGTTAGTCACTTTTCATAAACCTTTACGTGGATGACTCTTACTACTCAACGTGGACCTGTTTCCTATGCTCCAGACCCTTGCATCCAACAATCATGGAACAAATGCACTCAGGCACCCATAGAAGCTCAAATTCAGCGAGTTCCAAAGCTGGAATTAAAGTCTAGACCCAATGTGTTCTGCTTCTAGCGTCTGCAGTGTTGGTGACTGGCACCACGAACCAACAGTCTAAAGCACATGAAAGGTACAATTCTTTTCTCCTTCGTCACAAGAACCTCCAACTGGTTATCCAACCCTAAACGCCCCACCCTTGAATGTCTACCTTCTCTCACAGCCATGCAGCTGCTTAGGGAACCACCACTGTCTATGACCGGGAAGCCTCTCAAAGTCCACTCTTACTGGGGCCACCTCCAACCCGAAGCCACTTCATCCTCCACTGCCAGGAAGCTCTCCTGCAGACAGATGTGAGCTTACCACCGCCCTATGCAAAGCTCTCCAGTGTCTCCTCCTACCTCAGCATAAATTCCAAGCCTCTGTTATCACCCTATTAGAATTTATGCTTAACTCTCCAAGATCTCTGCACAACTCATTGTCCCTTTGCCTGGAAGTAAATGCTTCCACCTTTCACTGACTCTGATCCACCAACCCAATTTGGCTGCTGGATAACCAAATTCTCTCTTCTGTTCCTCTGAAAGGTTCTCAAAATCCTCTCTATTTCCCTACCTTGGTATGGTTAAGAGAGTCATAGTGAGCACAGATACAAGATCACAATATTGTACATTCTTGTTCATTCTTTGGGCTTTCTCTCCCCACCCCTGGAAAATTCCCCAAGAAACTGCAAATGTTCAAGGGGGTAAAAGTGATGTGTCTCCTTCACTTGTGTCCCCAGCACAAGGCCTACTTCATATCTTCAACTAACATTTACTGTTTCTTGAACAAAGACATTAGCCCACCTCATCCTAGTTTTGCTTTCCATGACTTTAGTTACCTGCTGTCAACTGTGACTGATGGTCTAAAGTATGTGCAATAAGCTATTTAGAGAGAGATTACATTCCCGTCCTTTAATGACAGTATATTATTATCATCATGCTATTATTATTTATTACTAATCTCTTACTGTGCCTTATTTATAAAGCAAACTTCATCACAGGAAGGTATACATTGAGAAAACATAATATACAAATAGAGTTTGGTATGGTGTGAGGTTTCAGGCACCTACTGGGGGTCTCAGAACATCTTTCCCTTGAATGGAGGTTGGACAATGACAGTAAATGCAAAGAACGGAGAGCAGACAGCACCCAGCTCCACCAATACCAAGCCCCATCTCACAGATGACATGTCCTCTATGCAAGCACGTCTCCTTAAATTCAGACAGGGCCATCACTACAGCTCCTACCCAAAGTGGTGACTTACAGGAAGTCAAAATGTATCAGATAACACCTTCATCATCAAACACTCCAGTCACTGACAAGTCACAAGCCTTTTGTAGACTGAAATTTCTCAAAGGGAAGAAGCTGATCATTCTTAGAGAAACAAGAGCCCTATCCTGACATCCAGGCTGGGAGAGTCTTTATATGGAATGATCTAGAGACAACAAGAAAGAGACTCCCCATCTTTCAAGCAGGGGTAGGGGATAGAAACAAGTAGGACTTCAGAAATCACACCCAAGGTTCCATCACTTAGCAGGCTTCTCTGTGAGCTGATCATGAGGTCCTATTAGCCTGACTCTTATGGGCATGGTGCTGACATCCATCTGTGGCTGTAGATAGGGAAAGGGTAGACAGAGTTGACTCTGCTTTGTGGTACAGTTGGGAGGCTGATGAGGACAAAGTAAATGTGTGTGAGCTCCAGGTCAAGACAGATTTTACTTTGTTTCTGTAATAACTGTACATCTCAGTGAGTTCTGTACTAGAAATAAATGGTGAACAGCATTCAAACCATCTATTGCAGTACAAAATTATAAAGTAAAAAACTGCTGTCTTCTACGCTAATTATCTGAATCGTATCATTAAATATGTAGACAATAAATATCCCTACATATTTTCAACTAATAAGTCTGATAATTTACAATAATTACATAAACATGTCTTCCTGATGAAGATAACTTTTAATAATCTTATCTGAAAACATTAAAATAGGCTCTATTAGAGTCAGTCTACCTTCCATATTTAACATGATATATTTGGATTTTCACAAATAATGTTAACTAGCTAATTTCAACTTGATTGCTTTTCATGAGGAGGGTCATTTGTATCCAGAATTAAAGTATAAGGTGAAGCCCAAAGATTAGAAGGGCAGGAGAGCTTGCCAACCACATCTGTGTCAGCTCTGGAGTCACTAGAAAATGATGGATTGTCTATTTCATCTCTTTTGAACAAAATTCTGTGATTTCAAGTAATACAGGAGGGAAAAACTGCGCCTAAGGGGCTATGATTTACAATTATTGTGTTTCATGCAGATTAGCATAAACGACCATGATAGAAAATTGCATGCAAACCCCAGAAAAGTCAATAAAAGATATTGATCCATCGCAGCAATGAAGGGAGGAAAAATTGCTTACAGTCTATGCTTCAAGCTTCCGATCTAATTTGGCAGAAGATCTTTTAACCTGAAAATAATTCCTGTTTACAAAAGTATTCTTGGAGCTGCAGAAATTCCTTTAATAAGCAGATGGACAGATCAAGCCTCAACAGTTCCCACCACACCCCAGTCTATAAGGGTAAGAGCTTGTCCTGGATGAATAGAGGCAATTGCAAAGCAAGCATTAAAGCCAAAAAGAGTGTCAGTCTCCAATGGAAACTAATATTGTGACATGATGTTGTCACAGGCAAGGGCATGACACTGAGAGACATGTGTAGCTTTCTTCCTTGCAGAAAAAGTGATTTTCTCTCTCAAATGCAAATTTGAAGGTGGTAGGCAGGTAACAAGAAGTGACTTGAATTCTCTCAAAGGATTACAATGCATTCTCGCCCCTCCACTGATGCAGAACATACTTAGGGCTCAGCTATTAAGATACATAAACTCCAAACTCTAGGAAGGAAAATGAGCTTAAGTCTTTTCAATGGGAATTACTTTATCAGTATTATTCCTTCACCTTTTACATTTTCAAAGCCTGACTTTCCAGTTGGGTGATAGGATTCAAGCCCAGCCAGTTAAGCAGCTACAGTCCATGATCTTTGTCCATTCATGATCCTTGTTAACAAGGGGAAAGTGAGAGGTTATGGTGCTGCCCTGCTAGAGTGAGCTGCAAACTCCTGCAGTTCAAGGCCACCACTCACTACACACAGAACAGGGAAACAGTCACCTTCCTTCAAGTGAGGCCTCTGGGTCCCCTCAAAAGCAGATGACCATGGTGACAACTGCCTCTATGATTGTCAAGCTGTTTTTGTTGCTTATTTTAATACTCCTGGTGATGTTGAGCATTTGTTTCACATCACTAGTAATCAGGGAAGTGCAAATCAAAACCACAATGAGATACAATTTCACACCAGTAAGAATGGCCCACATAAAACAAAACAAAAACAAAAACAAAACAACAACAACAAAAAAACAGGCAACAACAAATGCTGGTGTAGATGTGGAGAGAAAGAGACGACACTCTTACACTGTTGGCGGGAATGAAAACTGGTCCAGTCACTATGGAAAGCTATGTGGAGGATCCTCAAACTACTCAAAATGGAACCATTCAATCTAGCAATCCAACTTCTGGGAATCTACCCAAAGGATACAAAAATATTCAAAAGTACACCTGTACTCGGATATTTATTGCAGCACTATTCACAACAGCCAGGATATGGAAACAACCCAAATGCCCCAGAACAGATGAATGGGTCAGAAAGTTGTAGTATACATACACAATGGAGTATCATTCTGCAATCAAATAGACAAACATGATATTTACAGCAACATGGATGGGGCTAGAAGGGATCATGCTAGCAGAACTAAGCCTGAAAGAAAAAGAGAAATACTATGGTCTCACTTTTATGAGAGATACAGGGAAAACAAACAAAAAAAAATACAAACAAATGGACAAACAAATATAAAACTGTCAATAGAACTGAAGCATAGAGCAAGAGAGGGAGAGGAGGATAAAATAGGTAGGAGGGGAGGGCACAAAACATTAAGATATTTCATGGGTGATAAGGAGGTGAGAGAACCTTGGGGGTAGACAGTGATGCAAAACATATATATTTATATATATATATATATGTATATATGTACAATCAATTTTAAAGGGTATAGATACATGCATACATACATACTCACTCCTGGGTTTTCCTTCTAGCTAGTGACATCAGCTAGCTAGCTTTTCATCAGTGACAACCAGCCCTTTTCTGACTGCTCACTTCCAAGCCAGGTGAATCAAAGGTGACTCTTCTGGCGTAACATCATTGCCTTCATTAGCAAGGTCCCACTCGGTGCTATGATCAACTTTAGAGACTGTGTCAGTCCTTCTCTGCATCACTGCGGTGTCTGGGCTGCCAGGGACGTGCCACAAAGTTTCTAGTTCTGTTGCCCCTGACATTCAGCCCATGGGATTTGAGGCATCTATGAACAGCAGTTGCTGAGTCTATGATTTAATTTCTTTATAAAAATCTTTATTTTCAATGACCACCAACCACATCATTTCCTTCATGCACATGCACAGTCTGAGCCGACCTTTTGATTTAGTCACCTGTAGTCATCACATCTATTTTTTAGATTCGATTACAGTTGCTGCAAATATATCAAAATCATGTATACACACTAGCACTTCAAAATGATGGTAGTTATCAGACAGGCCGCTTGCTATCTGATATGCTAGTAAAGAACCTAGTGTATGAGCAATTGTAAAGTATTTCGATGATGATTCGATGTAATTGGTTTCCTTTAGAATCCCAAGCATTTTATACATGTGTAAGCATTCTCCTGTAAACCCTTCACAGTTCCACCAAACTGCCAAAGGAATCCATAATTTAAGAAAACTGACAAGCAGTGGAGGACACTGAAAGTACTGCCAATGTCACACCAGTGGCAGCAATGCAACTTGAGACTAAAAACCTCTGTGCTCCTTTCACTATATTTTATGGCTTTAGCTGATCCTAGCTAAATAATAAGCCAGGAGACTCCTCCAAGAAAGGGCATGCAACACCTTGCAGGTGCTGCTTGAAACACTGGGTTTCCTAACCCATCATCCCGCACACATGGAACCAGATGTTCAGCTTTCAAGGTAGGCAAGTGCAAGCCTTGCCGAAGACGGAGCCAGAGAAGTTAAACAACCAAGAAACTGAAAATCAGGTTACCTATTTACCATTAAAAGAGGATGATCTCAACTGCCTGAAATAGTATTCAAAAATATAAAATGAAAATTTTATGCTTTCTATGCTCTCCAGAAATATATTCAGAAGTTTTTCTCAGTGGTCACAGGAAGGAAAGACAAAACATATGGGTGGAAATAAATGGCTTAACGCCCACTGAAAAGGCTATTGCTGCAAACACAGAAAACCTTAAGTATTGGTGAGGAGGTGGAGAAAATGGGAAGCTTTGCACAGTATTGGTAAGAATGTAACTGTCGTGAAAAACTGCCTTGGAGTAGCTCCAAAATAAGTGAGAATTAGAATTACCATAAGACCCAACAATCCCTTGTGGATAGATCCCTGAAAGAAATGAAGAAGGGCCTCCAAGAAGTATCTGCACACCCATGTTCATTGCACAAGAGGTAAGAGGTGGAGGCTACTCAAGTGCCTATGGACAGATGAACAGGCTAACAAAATGTGATACACACACACGAATAGTACTTTGCCTTGAAAGGAAGGTATGCCTGACATGCTACAACACGGGTGAATCTTGAGTACGCTGCATGAACTGAAATAATCTAATTACAAAAAAACAAAAACAAAACTGCATGACTCCATTTATGAGGTATGTGAAGTACTCAGTTCACAGAAACATAAGTTGAATGGTGATTTCCAAGAGTCAGAGGAAGAGGGAAATGAGTCGCTGTTTGGCAGGGGGAGTTTCACTTTTGCAAGATGAAAGAATTCTAGAGACTTGTCACCTAACAATGTAAATTATTTACACTATAAACATGAAGACTTAAAAATGGTGAAAAAGGTAAAATTTATGTGTGTATTTTACCACGATTAAACTTCAAAAAAAAATCCCTAAATAAACAAAGTAAAGGTTTAAGTGGAATGGGGAAGAAATGAAGAAGAAACAAAAAGACTGAACATAGAATATGAATACGTTAAGGAAGTATATTTATGTTATATTTCTAAATGAATATCACCAGTCATTATTTCCCAACCATCCTGCCCACTCCACTACAAGTTCATAAATAACTCAGGTTAAACTACTTTTATCTCAAATGTGTTCAAATAAAGCTATTCGGGTTAGGAGGTCCTGTTCTCAGGCCTCTAGAATCTTCCCTCTAATCCATATAATGGAGATGCATTTTGACAGCATGTCAGTAATTGGGCCCAGGTTCATGAAGGACACTCTCACTTCGATTCTCCACACTGATACATGTCTAGAAGGTCTGTAAGTAATGAGAGCTAGAAAAACTGACTTCATCGTTCATTGACTCCTTTCAGCTGCAGCTGAGTGACCAAGGAGTGATGAGATGTTACTATGCAATTGTTGACTTTTCAAAGAGTCTCCTAAAAAATGGCTCATCAGGTCAAGCCCCAGGGACCCCTATTTGCTGGGAAGACGAGCTGAGAAAGATGTTTTCTCTAAAGCCCAGATTGACAAGTAGAATGTTAGTTTAAGTTCTTTATCTCACTCTCCTGTCAGAGATTGAAATTCAGAATCTGAGTATGGATTAAGCTCAGTTGCAAGAGTTAAAAACACAATGCAAAGTCTAACACAGAACACTCGTAAATTCTTCAGAATATCCGTGGAAACTTTCTTTTATTTCTTTATTTCAATTTATATATATATACATATACATATATATATATGTTTTATATGTAAACCTTTTTATGAGTTGTGTACTTTAGATTGGTTGTTAGCTTCTTTTGACTTTTCCTCCTGGCCTTTTGCTTGTTTTCCCTATATCCCATATATTAGTGAAACCATTGGTTTCTGTCTTTTTCTTTCAGACTTGGTTCTCCTAATATGATTTCTTCTAGGTACATCCATGTTACCATAAATTCGTCACATTTGTCATTTTTAATTGATGAGTAATATTCCACTGTGTATATATTGAAGACATAAGGAGATAGAAAGTCATTCCCTGCTCATGGATTGGAAGAACTAACATCATCAAAATGGCCATGCTACCAAAAGTAACCTATAGATTCAATACAATCCCTATAAAAATTCCAATGATATTTTTAAAAAGATAGAACAAAAATTACTGAAATTCATATGGAATAACAAAAGACCCCAAATTAAAAAAAAAAAAAAAACTGATGAAAAAAAGAAAAAACAGAGGTATTACTATTTGTAAAAACTTTCTAGTCACTAAAATCTTCATTTTCCACATATTTCTAATTGAACACTGCCCTTGCTCTCTTCAGTAAGACCCTACAGACATTATGTGTCACCCATAAAGTTGCCTTTCGATGGCTATGTGTTCATCAACAGCATGCTTCTATAGAAGGTAGATGTGGCTACTTATCACTGGCAACCTGTGTGCTTACTAAGTACTACACGAGGCTGGGGAAAACATCAATTTTTTTAAAAAAGCAATACTGCTGTCCAAAGTCATAGCATAGAGAGACTCAATCATATCTCTCACTCACAAATCAGATCAATGGAAGATGGAAAGGCATAATACATTGGGCAAACAGTTTCAAACCTTGATAAAAGCAGACCTTGGAATGTGCATAACAGCAATTTGCATTTAGTAATGCTTCATATTTGAAGATTTAATGCTTGCGGGGGAAAAAATCAAATAGAAAAAAATATCCAATTGCTTCCTTGAAATACTGATGACGACAATACAGTTACAGTTCAGAGCAGGAATAAAAATCCGAGAGAGTTGCCCCATAACAGTATCTTTTGTCCTGTAAGTCAGTCCAGCTGCCCACCTCCCTCTATTTCCCATGTAGCACAGGAGGGATTTTTAGTTCTTACAAAACTCTTCATCCTAAACCATATGCAATGTTCATTTCAGACTCAAATCTGGCAATGATGTATCCTTCTGTCATTTTTTTTTTTTGCCAGAGAAAATATGGAACACCAGACTGCCAATCTAGCAATAATGTACCATGCAATATGAGAGTCACAAACTTGGAAAGAACCTCAAGTAGACATAAAAGCTACTTGGCATTGTGTATCAAGATTCATAAACATATTCACATCACAATCTCTATTCTGGGAATTTATCCGAAGGAAATAGTTCCAAAAGACAGAAAAAGCTATATGCATGAATATGCTCATTGTGGAGTGCTTTCATTCAATAAACCTTTATTAAGTGCCTATTATGTGCCAGGCACTATGTTGGCATAAAGTTTCTGCCTCAAGACATTCATGATCAGCTGGGAATTCTGATAAGGATACACAATTACAACATGTCAGGACAAATGCTAACAGGCCTGTACAGAAGCAATAGAAACAATAAAATAGAGGGCAAAGACAAAGAATCAAGGAGGATTTGAGAGAATTTTAGGGAGTGTTCTTATAACTATTTCATAATATTTTTTCTAAAGAGATACAGGTAAAGCAAAATCCCTACCCCTTTTAGAAAGATTCCTCAATACCTCTAAGAAAGTAAAATAGAACAAGCAAGCTAACTGTCCTTCACAGTTCTCAGAAGCCTTCCATCTTCCTTGCCACTATGGGAAAGAGCTGGAGTTCAGCTGCCTATCACAAAGTCCTTAGCTGGTATGATCCACTCGTCTATTCTGGGTCTCGGTTTTCTATTAGATACTGGGGATCTCTAATGAGAGCTGCCAAGGAAACTCTGAGTTCATTTTACTTAACACACACACACACACACACACACACACACACACACAAATCAAAAACATGTATCCCTCCTTTAAGAACTTTCTTCTTTAAATAGCCCAGCACTGCTTCAGAAAATCACTACTGTATGGTTTTAGAGGGTCCTTGGCTAAATCTGGTGTTTATAAAGTGTAATCTACCTTGCTGTTTTTAGAAATGAAAATCTCCACAGTTTTCAAGGATATGTTGGGATGCTATTGAAGAAGCACAGATTGAACACACCTAGTAGTAAAAAGTGAGAGATACTTGAAATGGAGAGATGTTGCCATCGGAATAATTTGCCTGGAGTTATAGTAGAATTAGAGAAAATTCTATTCCTGTAACTTAGACGACACCCAATTCAAGTTAGGACATGCGAACTTCTCAAGGTGTGGGAGCTATGGCAATACCTTTCTCAATGTGTTCTGTTCGGTGCCATGGTTCAAGGCTTTGGCCACACTCCAGAGGTAGAGGGGCTTCAGAAGGAATTAAGGAATTGTGACAAAGGCCATACCTGCACAGTCTTTTTTTTAAAGAGTATCTAAAGAGAAAGACTGCATTTGAAATGATCAGCGGGAGGAAGGTAACATTAACATGCAATAAATGCTTTATTTGCTAGGCATTATCCTGGGGCCAGGGTTGGTCAGGTCTCCCCATAAGGGACCCAAGATGAAGTATTTTTGACTTTGCAGGCCAGAATTTCAAGTCAGAATACTGGATTTTTCTATAAAGCACAAGAAGCCATTGAAAACATCTAAGTGAACTGACATGGATGTATAAAACCAAGTGATAGGCCAAATTTGGCGCACAAGAAGCCATTGAAAACACCTAAGTGAACTGACATGGATGTATAAAACCAAGTGATAGGCCAAATTTGGCCAACAGGCTGTAGTTGCCTAACCCTGACCTTAGTACTTCACAATTTTGCTTATGTAGGAACAAAAGAAGGCTTGATAGTTATCTTTCCTACAGAAAGGCTGGAAAATCAGTTATCAGAGGTAAGGTTACCTGCCTAGGTCACATGCCTAGTTTATTACAGTAATTCCTACCAAGGGTGGCCTGATTCCAAAGTCTGAACTCTACTCAATGTAAAGGGTCTCTTCAGTGGATTATAGATAAAGAGAAGTCAACCTGAGTCAAAGAAAAAATTAGCCAAGTCTAAATCCTCCCCTTATTTAACATTTACTGTCCTATGCCTACCTATGATAACACGTGGAGGACATCAAGGATCCTAGTAAACAGGGTAGTTGCAATACCCTTCCCAAAAGAAGCTTTGGGAATATTCAGTAGGAACTGCTTCATGCCACAAGGGAAAAGGCCCAACTAGGTATTGTGATATGTCAGATTATGTGGTCCATATAATCCCTACAATTCTTGAGAGGATTCTGTAAAGCAACCCCACTGGTAATCATATATTCAGTAATTTATCCCAAATCCAAAGAGTGCACTACGCAATATATAATATGTATATTTACATAAAATGTTTTAAAAGGGGAGGTGGCATTTGTCCTTCAGGAATTTTAAGAGCCCACACATATACTAAATAACTATCTGTTGCGCGAATTACCACTTAAGCATATAAAGAAATTACAAGGGTATAGGTACGATTCAGTGTTTGAAATTCAAGGAGAATGGGGAATGAGTGTCCTTTCCTTGTTGAACTTCATTGAAGGTTCTCACTCCCTACACTGCTCTCAAGAGATCAAAGACTGTAATTTCAAGGTTGGCCTAATATGGAAACTGAACATCAAACGCAGGAGTCTATCCAAGTTTGAAGTTGCTCACCAGTTTGAGACTCTTGTATCTCAACATTCATTTCCTTACCTCACAATGAGGAGTGAGTTAGATGTTTCCCAAAGTCTCTTCCAAAGGAAGCATTCTATGGATCTACTCTTTTAAACATATGCCCCTGGATACCCAAGATTTCCCCAAAATAAAACCCTAGATGAAACGCTCACATCCATTCATCCACGGTATAGAGTTTAAAAGAAAAAAACAACACTAAAAGAAACAGTTTCAGTTATTACAACTATTTCCCTTAAAAAGTACCAGGTATCACTTAGAGAGTTATAGAATTTATTTCTGAAAATTGAATGATTCTTCTTCCCCAAAGGACAGAGGGGAAAGGAAGATGTGGAGCAGATGGACTCCTAGTGCCCCTATGGAGAAAAGACATTTCTACACCTTGCAAAAATATATTAATTGGCCTGCCATCTGGCAAGCCTGCTCACATACATAAGGGATAGAGTTTATATCTCAAGGTTTAGCATTTAAGCCTGTGGGAGATGGTAATTGTGATCTTTCTAAGTTAGTATTAGTATTTTTAAAGGGAATCTTTCAAGAGAGATCTAAACACATGTGGAGAAAAACAGATGTGAAAGGTGCAACTCTCCAGGGTGACATCATTGGTTCTCTGGCCTTGACTGTACCCTCCAGACCAGGGATTTGGCTGAGGCCCATGCCCATCATGGGAGGGCTGTGCAGCAGCTTTCAGAGAGCACTTCAGCATTTCCACCTGCAACTGCAGAAGTTAACCACTGCACATAATGGCTACTTCTCAAGATATCTAGATTACAGAGATGGTATTTCAAAGAATCTCACTAAGGGGTAAAAAGTAGCTCATAACACAGTATAATAAAATGAATTTTATGATATGTAAGTACACATTTTGTAGACAAGCACCGAAAGGAAAAAACTTTGAAGGATCACCCCTCAGTTTGAATAGTCATGATGGTTGCATTTCAGAAGTTGGGATGATTCTTTTTGGGGGGGGGTGTTTCTATTTTCCTTCATTCTCTGTCTTGAGATGGTCTTCCTTTAAATGACATTTTAAAATTTATATCCACCCATGAAAATTTAAATGCAGTCAAGACAAAGAAAAAGGGTGTACGTTATTTTACAAAGCAAACAGGTTCAGCATGAAGTTACCATTTGGATAATGTCTAATTTGTTCTGTCTTCCAGCGCATAGAAAATCTCCAAGGTTCCTCTGTAGCTCTGTATTTTACCACAATCATGATCTCTCTGTATCTCTGCAGTTTACCACAATCATGATCTATGTTTTAAACTACATATTTTCTACACCCACCAACTCACAACTGTATCCTTTCCTGGTCAACAGGTTCCTGGTCAACTCCAAAATAGTTTAACCCTTTCCTGTTCGTCAAGTTTGCTGTGTTTCTTGCAACTTCTTCACCTATGTCACACCAAAGGCGCCAGCGCAAACATGCCACGTATTTGATTGTGTGCTTCAATCCAGTGTCTCTTTCTGATTCACCCCCCCGTGACTGGCATATCAACCATGTAAACCAGACGATGCATTAATCACCTTCATCACAAAAACTATTTTTAAAAAGGCTGCCACACAGTAACATGTAACATGGTATTCTTGCTAGGATTCTGGAACAGAAAAAGGACACGAAGGAAAAACTAGTGAAATTTCAGCAAAATACAGAGATAATTTAAAAATGGAGAAGGCACAGGAAAACAAAACAAAATGTCTTATTCTCACACTAACAACTGTGTAAGTAACACACTATGCATAATGGTTATTTCTCAAATATCCACATTATAGAGTTGGTATTTAAAACAATCTCATCAAGGGATAAAAAGCAGCTCATAAGACAGTAGAACAGAATGAACTTTGTCATAGGTAAATACGCATTTTGTAAACACACACCCAGATGCAAAACTTTGAAAGATCACCCCTCAGTTTTATTAGCCATGATGTTTGAGTTTTAGAATGCGGGGTGCTAGCATTATCGAACTAAAATTTAAAAACATCAAATCATTTTGAGATAACTGAAATAGAAGCTTCATTGTGGCAGTAGTTATATAACCACATTTGTGAAAACACTTAGAAATGCACTTCTAAAAAGGCTGATTCCATGGGATATAAATTCTACCTCAGGAAATCATATTTAAAACAGCAAACAAAAGCACACTTACCAATCTGGAACATTTGTTCCTAGCATGAATAACCCTGTGTCAATGTGAATCTGAGGAGGTTTTGAAACTGGATTAGTGACCAAGGAAAACTTCTCTAATATATAAAACATATCTGAAAAGGTGACGTTTTTCACTTGATCCTTATGAAGGGGCAGACTTCTTTTAAGTAATTCACCTGGTGCCACTAAAGGCAAATAGATGGTCAGTGACAATGCCACTAAAGGCAAATAGATGGTCAGTGACAAGGACAGTGGGCATTTCATTTGTGTGTTTTGCATGTTCTGGAGTATTTATTCTCATATAATCACCTTAAATACAACAAAGCAATCACTTCTCCATTTTCTAAATACAATAATTTCCTCCTCTCCAATGAGATGCATTGCAATGAATGCCACTGACCATCTTGAAAGCATAGTTAGGATTATCATATTCAAAAGGAACTGTTACATTTTAGAAAGGGGATGAAGAAATTGTCATCAGTCATCTCTAAAACTTCCAACAGATGATCTGTGGTAGTCACCACACTGTACTGTCATTTAAGATGTGAGAACTTTCCTGAAATCAACTAGTGCACTGTTCCCAGATCAGTATGGCTTCTGAGATGTGCCATGATATATAGATTCAAAGCAATGCACATGGTTTTATAGAGGAAAATCTCAGAAAAAGTAAACAAGGATGCAGTAGGTGTTACTCATGCCAAAGGTCTGTAAGAAAACGGCTATTTAGAACTGCACAGCAAACCTCAATTTTAAAAGCCAAGCCCACTCAAATACCATTATGAACTTTCAGATGAGAAAATTGCAGAAGAATACATAGACACTTTCCATTAATGGAAAAGAGAATCAACAAGTGGCAATTTTAAAACAAAGTAAAACCTTCTTCTATTTTTTCAGGCTCTTTGCTCTCTCAGTATGTGGCATTTCTGTAGCTAAGCTCAAACCTATCAGGGCACAAAATTCCACAGATATCTTTGAATTGTAGGGCAACTGCTGTGCTGTAAATACTAAGAAACTAAAATCTTATTGTATAAATATTATTCTCCATGATTGAAATACCATGGAAGATAGATTTCCTTTGGAAGACAGGATGATATAAAGTTCTTTTATCCAGATTTACTACTTAGTACTGGTGGGACATGGGGATGGTTCATTAATTTCCCAAAGCCTCAATGTTCTCATCAGTAGAACAGATATTTTAGATAGACTTCAACGAGACAACATGGATCAAACTGCTGTAATAAGATAGTCATCTTCTCCCATCTCCTTGCTGATGTTGGTCCATCTCCTATGGTTATTACACAGTACTGTAAAGACCCATCTAACATTGCTTTCTAACTCAACTAGACTAAATCACTTGAAAGAAAGTATCATGTTCAGCATATCCTTTCCTCCTGGGTGAAAATCATATTCCTGGTCACATATAAGGTACTGGACAAATTCTTGGTATGTAAATGAAGAAATACAGTAAAGTGGTAAATCCCCAGACTCTTGTCTACACAAGTGAAACTAGCTTATTAGGTTGTAAAGCAGCACAAGGTGAAGCAGCCTTGTCTACAAGCTCCCCAAGGAGGTAAGGGTCGCACAGAGATGCATACTCATAAACAACCCAAGTATTTTCAAACGTCACCAGCTTCCCAAGTTTCAGGATTTAATCCCCCAGCTCTTAGCCTCTGGTTTCCCTATCTTCTGACCCAGCTAACATCTTTGAACTCCTCCTTAGCACTTGGAAAGTAGCCAAAGACAAGGAATTGAGAGAGCAGTTGCATGCCCTTCAGGACTGTGGGCTACCCCCTCCCTACTCAAACCCTTAAATATCTAAAAAAATTCTCTTTATGACTAGAAGGCAAGGACAAAACAGGCAAAGCAAAACCAAAATCACTTCAGTCTAACAGGCCTTAACAGAGAGTTTAAGTTGTATACACACCTGGAACTTCCCAACAAAATCCATAAATGCTGGGCCATGAATCCCCTGCAAACATGTTTCTTATTAAATAGATTTGAAATCAAACCTGTTCAGAGGCTGAAGGAACAGCTACAAGTCACTGCCTGCAGAACACACCTAAAAAATGGAAGGTTTGAGAAACGGAGATTGTTTCCTCAGTTCCAGGCTGGGCATTTTCTTACATGGGAACTAGAAAACTGGCTTCAAATGAGAACTATAATCTTTCTGGAACAATAGGGAATGACGGGTTTCCTTAATGCCAAAGTAAGTGCTTAGCGGTGACTACTGCTCAGTAAAAGCAAGTGTAAAGGGCATATATATTTACTCTGGCTGGAACACAGCATTTGCGAATATGCTTATCAACACCAAGAGTCAGAGCCCATTTCTCCATGGCTTAATCATGGAACCCACTCCACGGAGTGTTCTTAGGAACGGCATCCAAAAGTTGCATCATTTTAATGCCTGGACCTGTTTCATTCTGAACTTTTCAACCTTGAAACCACCCTAGGATTACTACCAGGAGGTACACTCATTTTCAGGTTAATTCTCCAAAGATAAGACAAATCACAAGAAATTTTTTCAAAGAGTTTCTTTAAAAAAGCCAACAAATAAAAAGTAATCAGTCACAATTTCACAAGAGAGCTGAAGATAGGCGACAAAGAGGCTTATCACCTCAAAGCCACAGAACACCAGGAACTAGACGGAAAGAAAGCACAATCCCATCTCGAGCCTACACCCTTACTTTTAACTGGCTTATGAAAACCTCATTGACTTTTTACTTTAAGAATCATCGATTTCAAAGGCTAACTTACCTGAACTTGAAAGGAGAGAAGAGCACTATGGAGAGTGAACGCTACACACAAATTTTACACAGCCCATGGCAGAAAATTGGCAACAACTATTCCTCACTCTCTGGTCCAAACACCTAAATCCAGACAATCAAACTCACAACATACAGGGATGTTATGCTTCAAAAGCACAGAAGACCATTTTGTGGAATCCATTATGAGAACAGTGACCAAAAGCACCTTCAATTGTCCCGTCTTCTATGTGTCCATCCCCTGGCTATTTGAGATCAATGATAAAAAGTTCCTTTGCAAGAGACTTATCATTTATGCAAATCTGATACATCAGAGTGGGTGAGTATGCTGACCACTGTTCTACTACCTACTTTACCTTTGGAGTAGGTGAGCAAATGAATGCTGACCTACCATTTCTTTTCTAACAAACCATTCTTTTGGAGGAGCAAATAATTTGCAATTGTCTGGGCAGGTCTTAGAGAATACCAAGTGAATAAAGAACTCTCACATGATGTCACCAATCTTTAGTACTCAGTGACTGGTATAGGTAAAGTACTTGGAAAAAGCTTTGATATGTTTCAAATGTCTGAAGAAAAGTCATACTTTGACAGGAATCCTATCTCAAATTCCAGTACCAGCAAGTCATTCCAAATCAGACTGAAGAAATAACATTACATAATAGTCACTTCAAGGCTATTGTCTTACAGTAACAAAGGTTGTACTACCCATATTTCCTAGAGTGCTTACTGCAGCTGACTGCTTTTCCCACGACAAATTTACTTTTCCCCTTTACCCCTTCACACATCTGTAAAGTCAAACATTGAATAATTAGTGTCTAATCTGAAAAGTCCCATAATATAGCATGCTTAAGGCCATAAGCTTAGTTAAAGGGACATGGGTGACTTTTATGAAAAGCTATGGGTTCACTGATTTTCTTCCGATTTAATGGCTGAGAAATCTGGCAGTGACTCAATAGCATTCTAACAGAGACTCTGAAGAGAAATCCTATGAGGTCAACGTCGCAAATCTGAGACATCAATAGCCACTGGATGTTTACAATTGGACAGAACAAAGCCAAGTGGAGAGAGTTACAGTAAATACTCATATGACAACCGAAGCCATCAGTTTTCTTCTTTTTCTGATTCTTTGACCCATGGAGACCTCAAGCAGTTTCACTAGTTCCTCATTCCTCCACCCTGGTGATTCACAGAATCTAAAACATCACCAGTTAAAAGATACTTTCAATTTGACCTTCCAAGTCATATCAGGAATTTTCCAGGGATGTACAGATAGTCTTACCTTTGAGGAGCTAAAAACTCAACCCAAAAACTTCAGAAAACAAATAGCAGGTGGCCTGCCACGGTCCAGATCTGGATTTTGCCTGCACTTTTGCCTGCAATTGGTTTCCAAATAGACCCTAAACTAACAAATCCAGAGTCACTGATAAGTGTAAGGCCACAAAACTAAGAAAATGTATGGAGTCCTGGGGATCCAGCAAAAGTCAACAGAAGCACAAAATGCGAGATAAGTTATGAGTGGCTATCTATCCCATTCACCTATCTATATCACCTTCAAGCACTGATGAAAGCCGAAATTCACTGCTTCAGGGCTCTTTCTTTTAAAACAAAATGGCAGGGTGTTTCAGTTTGATATTGGTATAATGACCTGCTCTACTAAGTATGTCTAATAGTTATTAGTGGAGTAAAATTTCTCCCAGGTCCTCTCATTGCATGAATAAGGTTTAAAGGCAATGTTTTCAGAATTTACAGCCAAGTTCACAAGGGAACTTCTGTAATTACCAAGATGGAGGAAGAGTACCAGGATGAGTATTAACACCCACTTGACCTATAGTGCATGCTCCTGTGACAAACAGTCCCACCTTTCCCCCAAACCACACTCGCTACTAGAGTTAAGCTTTCTCCTGACAGAGCCTGGCAGATGCTTTTAATCAAGTTCTTGGACACACCCTTTGCTACTTTCATCCAGGTAGCCCCAGGACCATTTTAACATCTTGGCTGGATTACTTAACTTTCAAAGAGATGACTCAGTCACTATGATGTCACCCCCAAATAACCAGGTTTCATGTAGTAAAGACAGCTCAGATTTAAAATAGCTTTGTGCTCAAGTTCATTCACAGTAGAGTTGGGTGTGTCGGGGGGCGGGGGGGGGGGGGCGGTGATTCAAGGCCCCTGGTCTTAATCTCCCTGAGAAACAAGCCAATTTCCATTTCCACCAACACAAGGAGGAATCTCCCCAATTATTGAAAAGGAAACCTCTTCCAGGCCTTTCCTCCATGAGCTATCGGCACACAGGGACTCAAACCATTTGGCCAACCCAACATCTGTCAGTTCTTATCTCAGAAGGCAGATGGTCTCTCTCACACAGCTCGAGTCCCCCCCCCCCCATTTTAAAGCCATTACATAAGCTGGGAGACCAAGACATATGTGTCAAGAGAAGAAAGCAAAGCCATAAAACTGTATAATATTCTGCCCCCTCACGGCAAGCTTACTGACACATACAGACCCTTCCCAGTGAGTGGTACCAGCTGTGAGGAGCCCAAGCCTCTTTCCAGGACAAATGCTCCATATTCTAATGTATCACTTTGAATCAGCTTCTCCTGGCACCTATGCGTTGCACTCACACCTTGTCTCGCTCCTTTCTTCCTCTGTCCCTCTATCCAAGGGAACTTCTGTAATTACCAAGATTACAGAAAATACTACTTCCCTCACAAAATACTACTCCAAGGGCCAAATAATCTGCAATCCCCTGTTCTAAGCTAACACTAGAGGCTAAAGACAGCATTTTCAGAATGTGCCTTCTGCCATCCACCTCCTCCAAGCCGGGCACTTTACTGGGATACACGATACACACGGAGTCTGTGAGAAGAACTGCTCTGGGGTGGAGAGACCAGCTTTTCCCTGGAAATCCCTTAGGCTGGTGCTGGCCATCCCAGTCCTGGGGTCTCAGCTTTCCTCTCCGCTCTGGAAGCATCCCTGACCACACTGGGGGTGGAGGACGCCTGAGGAAGGTCCCCCTGCCCCAGCAGCCATTGCCAAAGTTAAGTGGAGAGGACAGAGGGAGGAAGGTGAGCCTGCCTGATGATAGGCCTATCCCACATGGAGAGACCCGTCTGGGGTATGAGGAAAGGAGGAGGATGAAAGGAAGCAGTGATGAAACAGGCCCGGGCAAAGCAAGGAGTGGGAGGAAATGGGCAGCGAGGCCAGGGAGGGGCAGAGCCTTGAGGTCAGGTGTGGAGAGGCTGAGAGGAGGGGAAGAGTCCCCGGGTTTCAGTCAGCTGTAGGGTAGCCTGGAGGGGAAGGTGGGTGCCCACTGCCCAGGCTTAGAGACAAAGTGCTGGTGGGCAGGGTGAAGCCAGGGCTTCAAAGGACAAGACACAAACAGGAGTCACTCGGAAGGCTCTGGAGGTGGAAAGGAAACTTGGAGAGTGGAGGTGAAAAGGAAACTGTCACTGCCTGTTCAGGCGGGGAAGCAGACAAATGAGCCGCAGTGAGTAAGGGGATGTGACTAAGAGGATGACAGGTCAGCCATGCATGTGGAGCTGTGAGGACCTGATGACGCTGATGCGTGGCGGCTCCACTGAGCCACCCACAGCCAGTGCCTCACACGTGGTCTCCAATTCCTCACTCTGCTGCTGCGGTATGGCTCAGCACCCTCACCCCGGCTCCCCTCTCCCCGCCCTCACCCTAGTGCTACTGCCCTGAAAGCTAAAGTCACTGCTGGCCTCCAGCAGCGGCTGCGATACCTGTTCCTTTCCTCACTGGGGGGATGCGTCCTCTGCCCCCCTCTGGGATCTCTGTGCCCTTCCTGCACTGATATGCATCTCCAACCACTTGTCAAATTGGCATCTTCTGCCCTCCCATAGGCTCACTGATGCCATTCTTGGTCCCCAAGCCCACTATGTCTACGCCAGCCTCCCTGCATGCCCCAACCTACACACCCAACCTCCTGCCCCAAAGCCTCTGCTGTTGCCAGACAACAGTTCCATCTTTTGGACCTCCCCTGGTTTCCGTCTCAAAAGAGTTCCCAAAGACCTCCCCTGGTTTCCGTCTCAAAAGAGTTCCCCAAAGCACTTGATTTTAGTCTCCTACACACAGGCCACTGTTTGACAACCAACTTATTTAGCAGATTGTTTGTGGAGCCCAAGCACATGGTTGTATTTACCACAACAGCCCTTGCCCAGGACAGGACACTGGATAAATGAAGGCATAAATACTCTGTGGCACTCAGCATACCACAGGTATTGAGCAAATATGGATTTAACTGAGTTCTCAGGGAAAAATGGGGTGAATACCATGACACGCTTTTGCATCTTTCCCTCCCTCTCTCTTCTTGTTGCTTTCCAATCAAAAACCCCAGGGCCACTGG
The DNA here is from genome assembly GCA_004024945.1 of Uropsilus gracilis. Taxonomy (NCBI): domain Eukaryota; kingdom Metazoa; phylum Chordata; class Mammalia; order Eulipotyphla; family Talpidae; genus Uropsilus; species Uropsilus gracilis. The sequence continues at coordinate 61,428 of PVHY01006097.1, forward strand.
AATCTTCCTTGTACCTTAGAGTCAACTCTATGCACTCTATATCCTTAATATCTCTCGGGATAATCTCATCATATTCTTTGGTGAGGCACACATCACATTTCAAATAGGCTATGGTGGTAATATCCTCTTTGGTTTCTAGATCCTACTCTCTTGGCCCAAACCTCAAACTCTCCATTGCCACTGACACCCTCTCCCATTGGGGGAACACACCAGAAACCAAACTCCTATGAACACCGCGCACCTCAACTTGTAGCCTCCTTGCCGACAACTGATCTCCTGGGGATAATGAGAGCCACAATATGAACAGGATCCCCAGGATCCACAATATGAACAGGAGCCACAATATGAACAGTGATGAGTTTTAATGTGGCGGTCATTGGATGACGCTTTTTACACATGTGAAAACATGTTCACCTTTTAGCAAATCTATGCAATAAGAAATGTTTCTGTCCCTATTTTACCGACAGGGCTAATGAAGTCCCAAGAGGTTAACTTAGCCAGTATCATACAGTTATGATTTGAACCAGGTCCACTAGCTTCAGATCAACCCTCCTAATCACTGTGCTAAATTCCCTCTTCAGACTTCATGCTCCAGCCAGACTGAGCCCTGCGTACAGTTAGTTCCTTGAAGTGGTATTGCCAAGGCCATCACAGCTGTGCATACACCATCTCTTATGCTCCTTGGAAGCAGTGCTTCTGCTGGATAAATACCAACCCTCCCTGAGGGCTTGGTACCATTTTAGAGGGTATCTATCCTGCTTCCCTGAGACAAAAGTCTCTTTCCCAGTGACCACTCCCTCTGACTTAGATGCACTCTGTAGTACTTTTCTCCTATGCTGGTTTACAATGATTCATTTGCCAATCTTCATTGAGGACATGCCTATGGTTTTCAGGTTTAGGGTGCTGTACTCTGGCACATAGTAGGAGCTTAATAAATGTGGCCTTGAATGGATTTGATAAAAAAAAAAAAAAAGGGACAGGTGCAAACTCCCAACTCTCAGAGAGGCAGGAGGGATAGAAGTCCACATTTCCAAAGACGTCTATCGCCATACTTTTAAAGACACATATTCTTGAACAAAACAAAGCGAAAAACTCACCCAAGGAAGACAGTCTACACATAAATTCAATCCATTCTGAAACTGCAGCAATTCCTTCAAAATCCCTGAAGGTGCCTGCTGTTGGGACAACTGCTGATTAATGTGAATTCAGCACAACACACACCTAAACCCAAAATACTTTCATCCCAGGGGCTTTTAGAAAGATACATTTGGAAACTTGCTCCAGGTGATGAACTGAGTCACAAATGCCTGTGGACACTGGTAAAGGTTTTATTGATTTAGGGGTCACTGATATTTGGAGATGGTCACCTGAGTCCAATAAACACATGACAAATTGCTGGCAATTAAGGTTAAATCCCAAGCAGCTCCTGGATGTTCTGGGTTTCACTTCAGCAAAAGGAAAGCTACCCCTCCAAATGGCAGCAACACCGAGAAATCCATGGTAGTCCTTTCTCTACAGAGTGACAGAGAGGGAAGAGAGACAGGCGGAGAGAAGCTTCATCCCTTCCTTCCCAAAGTTCTGAATCCAAAGGGATACTGTTAGAAACATAAAGAAGATCATAAAGCTGGTAAACTCATTTCCGCTCTAAGTGATGACAGGATCCTCAAGCTAGCAGAGAAGCAAAGCCACAGGTCTCTCAAATGGACAGCCTCTGGTAGAAACACTTTGCCAGGTTTTCAGAGCTGCAATAATCTAGCTTGAACTGCTGCATCCCCAAGCATCAGGTGAATGGCCTTCAGGAAATGAGGGAGGACATAGATGGGCAAAGCCATTCCCAACAACACAATTGCTTCCAATGGCGCATGTGAGCCTTGTAGCAAAGCAACAGAATCAAATGCACCCAGGCAACCTCATGTCTACTACGCAGTCAAGACAAACAGAATGACGGGTCTAGGCCCAGTCTTCAGGGCTCAGTATAAGGAGCACAGCTTTCAGCCCATGGGTACTCTGTGAGTGTCTTGATGAGAGGACCTACATTCAGGCCTGGGTGTGAACTGGGAGACTCCCTTCCCTAAGCACATGGGAGCCAGAGACCCAGACTGGACTCAGTTGCAAGTTGCAAGAGACCCCTTGTACATTTTCCTGCTGAACAAACCAACAAACTAGCAGCCTGCTGGCCTGGCCTGGCAGGTGTGATGGAGTGGATCAAAGGATTCCATGATGACAACGTCTTCCATGAACAGACTCATGGGAAGAGCGTGAAGTCTTTCAAGCTCTCGTTGTCTAGGTGGTGAAATGATCTTACCCCTACGAGTTCTGAGATGCTCAAATGCAGCTCCCACACCAGATTTTCCATGGCACACCCAGGAAAGCAATAGGAAAGGCAGGCTACGAAGAAACCCTTTGAAGTACAATGTGAACTGGAATAAGCAGTTAGATAAAATATGAGCAGTGAACCTCAGCTGGTCTATAGAAGAGAAACTTGGCTTGAGCAGGACCGATAGTTCAAGGGCTCGGTCAGGTCTCATTGAGAACAAGGGCGCAGCATCCTCATGGACTCTGACCATGAGCTGGTGAAAGCACAGGACAACTTGGGGATGGTCTGAAAGGATAGATTTACAAAACTTGATCAGTTAGATAAGAAACAGGGTTAATGGCGGCCTTAATGGAAAAGGCAAGATTTAAAGCAGGTAAAGGAGGCGATGGGAGGGGAAGAGTCACACCAGAAGCAGGTGACACATGTCCTTAGGGAAGGACATGGCAGAAATGATCGCGGCAGGATAAGAGAATGCAATGGCTACAGACACTGCTCTTGGAGGAACACCCGCCTTCATCTTTGGAAACGTACATGATAAATAGAAAGCAGCCCTGGCCCTTTGAAGCCAATAGTGAGAGGATATATGCAGAGAAGCTCTCCAGAACCTATATTCCCAGACTTGAGGAAGACTGGAAATCCCCAATAACAGGTTATGGCAGCAGCATCTACTCTTGGAAAGGAGGGAGGAAAAAGCACTCTCCTTGTTTCAGCAAACAGAAAATGTAAGTTCAAGACTTGGGGTATGGAGACAGTTCTTCCTCATGCTTCCATTCAGCAGGGAAGAACCCAGCATGGAGGCTCTCTGCTAGTGAGGCTGCCTGCAGCAGAGCATTCTGAAGAGACCTGCCCTCAAGCCAGAGTCAGATCAGCCAGAGATGTCCTCATGCAGGTCACTCTTTGAAGAACACAAGCAGCAGCTAGTCAGGAAAGGAAGGTACCGGTTGCTTTTCAGGTTCAGACACATGGGTGTGATTCCAGAGCAGACTGGTCTCTCCAAGAACTGGCTCCATTAGAGAGTAGAGACAGTCTCATCCTTTGGTAATATTTTAAGGCTCCTGACAAACAGAAAAGTTTCAGAGGTTTCAGGAATACCCAGCATGAGGCAGGTGGCCTTGATGGTGTCTGGCAAGGGTCTCTTCAATGACTCAGCTGTTTGGGGGTCTGGTACCTGGATGACAGCTTGAGCCAAGGACGAATACAAAGAGTGGCTCTGAACACACATCAGAATGAGAAAGGCACAGGTACCTATTTACAAGGCCGGGTACTAGAAACTAACACGGTTTAGGGCTATCACCCCTGTTTAAGTCACGTTGATAGGGAAGTGTGACTTATAACCCTGACTTATCACACTCGTGTGTGTTTTATGTGAGTGGCATACAGGTTGGTATCCACGAGACTATGGGTTTAGATTCAGACACCACAACACAGTGAACACAGCAATAAAGTGGCATGAAATAGTTTCCCAATGCATAGAAGTTATACTCCACTGCAATCTCCTGAGTATGAAACAGCACATTCCCAATGTATGCTCCTTCATTTAAAAAGACTTGATTGACAAAAAACTACTAATATCATCTACCCCTTTCTGGTAAAAAGCACATTATCTGTGAGCCATAAGAAAACAAAGCCCAATCAAAGGAGGTATGCCTATATAAACAGTGTTTTGAGAGGATCCCAGGACATTTATGAAATGCAAGAAATAGCAAGGGAATTTCAAAAGGTTAGATGAAGTTTTCCAAATGTTTCCCAGTGTTCCATATCCACGTTTGTGCTATCAACACGGCAGGGATGACCACACAGACATCACCATTGCCTTGGTTCTAGAAACACCGCAGCCTGGAGATTCTGAAGCTTGGAACTTAAGCCCATACCCAGTTTATGTGAGTCCACCACTGCTCTCCTGCGTGTTCACAAGGGGGTGTAAAGGCAAGTTTGAAAGAAGAACAAAGAATCTGTATTTGCACAACTCAGAAGGTGTGTCCTTGAAAACGAGGGTCGCACCACCTCTGGGTGGGCACCACCTTGAACATCTTTCTCTCCCAACCCAAGGACCAGCAACTCACTGCCAACTAGGGTGGCATCACTTGTGGCATCAGCTCCACCTCAATTTTCAATTTCTCCTTCCCCCCCACCCCCCACCCCGTCTTTTCTGTCAAATACAGGTTACAAAATGAAAAGGCCAGCCCTGTGTTGGAAAGAAACGTCAGCAAACCAGTTACAAAAATAAATATTAAATTTAAAAAAAAAAGGGGGGGGGACACAAAGTTATGCGGACCTGTCTCTTTAAGCAGACAATACCTAACAGGCAAACTTAAGCTCTCTTTGCTCCTCCATCTGCATCTTAGAAAGGTCGCACTTTAAACAGAGGAGAGAGGCAGAGACTTGGTGTCTGGGTGAATGAAATGGATGGGCAAGATCGGATCAAAGAAACAGGCTTCCACAAGCGATCTCCTCCCCTTCCCTTTCCTCTCCCCACCATTCACAATTCAAAGTCTCATTAGCCACAGTTTCAAGGGAGAACTCAGAGCAGCTACTCAAGCAGAGCGAGCCGGGAAACCCAACGGGAGAAGGGAATACCTGAAACTTTTCAAAGTGTCACCCCAGAAACAAAACCCCAGCTGCTTCCAGGGCTGCCCCAGCCGCCCCCCCCCAGAAGCCAAAGCACCCCCTCTCCAGGCCATGGGAGCCCCGAGTTGACTTTACCTTTGTGTTCTCCGCAGCCTGTTCCCACTCCTCAAATGAGGCAAAGTAAAGTTTGAAAGCACAGTCCAAAAATTGGGGTCAGACATATCCATTTCCTTCTCTCTTCCCTTCCCTGAGGGGTGTGTGTGTGGGCGGGGGGGAGGCCAAGTAACCCCAAAAATGGGACGAGGAAAAACGCCAAAGAAAAATAAAATAAAAAGAAGAACATTAAAAAGACAAAAAGAAAAAGAAAAAAGATGCCAATGACCTACTCCCTCCCAGGAGGAAGCATGCTGGGCACGGGGCTCTCCAGAACAACTCGGGGCATGGCTGGGGGGCGCCCGGGCAGCCTCTCAGGCGCACGCAGCCATGTCTCCCAGCTCGGGAAACTTGTTTCCTCCCCGCCAGCCCCGGCCCGGCTATAAACAGTAATTACACGAGTTGGGCCGCGCGTCGTGCTCCCAGCGCCGCCTGTGTGTGCGGCTCCAAGGTACTTTGTCATCTGTTTGGCAGATACCATTCGCGGCTCCCGCGGGGGGGGGGGGGGGGGGGGGGGGGGGGGGTGTTGGAGGGGAGACTATTTTAAGTCCTGGGTTCCGGGAGGCTGTTGCTTGCAAGCGACACTACTCCACATCCGAACATGCCCAGTGGCACGTTCCCTGCAGTACCTTGGCCCCAGGAACGGACGGCTAAGGAACGGCTTGGAAATGGCTTGGAAACGGCTTAGGGAATGGCTAGGGAATCGCCTGGGAACGGCTTGAGAATGGCTTGGAAACGGCTTAGAAACGGCTTGGAAACGGCTAGGGAACGGCCAGGGAACGGCTTGGAAACGGCTTGCGGCAGAAACGGCTGCCTCCACCCCCACCCTACTCCCAAATACATTTTTCAAAAGGAAACTTAAAGCACTTGGAGGGAATCAGCCGGCCTGTGGGGTTGCTGGAGCCAGAAAGACACCTTGGTGGAGACGCCCCCTCCCCCAGCCCCCCACCAAGGACTGAGGCTGGGCTGAGGCAGCAGGGGAACCCTTCGCGCAGGGGGGTGGGGGGAGGAGGAGGAAGATGAGGAGGAGGAGGAGCAGCGGGGACTCATGGGAGAGAGGAGAGGAAGCTAACTGAGCTCGTGTCCAGGAGAAGCCAGGACGCCCAGCAGCTCCTGCAGCTGCAGCACCCCCAGCCCTAGCCCCGAATGGATCAGTCCCCCAAAATAAATAAATAAGTCCCCACAGCAGCAGTAGCAGCAGCTTGGGCTGGGGCACAGCTTGCAAGGCACACACCTGAGCTGGGCTGTGATTCAGGCCGAAGGGAAACACTCGGGGGAAGTCAGTAATTAGGCTTTGCAGAGACGCAGTTTGTGGTAGGGAAATGCAGGCCATGGGGCTGCCCACCCCTCTCCCCATCCCAGGAAAGGAAACACAGGCTGCTGCCTTCACTGCGGGAACCACAGTCCAGCACACCTGTTTGACTTTACCTAGTGCAGTGACAGAGCCAGGGATGGAGTGGCCAGGACCTGCCAGAGCGGGACATGGCATTGACTGAACAGAAGGGAGTCATTTTCTTCCTTCTGAAAGTGCTAGAACTACAAAGGACAGCTTCAAGGCAAGGCTGAATCAGTGCTATTGTTATTTATCTTTCCCCCAAAATGGTGTTCAAGTAACTCTCCCCAAGTCGTCAGTGCTTATGTAAGTGGATGGAAAGGGGGTTAAGGAATTAAAATGATATCTTGCATCTGGTGTTTGTGCTTACATACACCATACAGGTATATCAGCTTCTATCTGGTGTAGTGGGGCAAGAGAGAGCATATTTGAAAAAAAAAAAAAGTTTCAAGCAAATATAGGCTGTGAAAAGTGGTTCTGTGAAATCAACAAATACTGGGGAGAAAACTTGCTTCCACAAATAAGATGAAGTGCAGAGAAGGGGGGAGCTGACAAGAGTGTGGGAGACACAGTTGGCTACCATGGGATACTCTTGATCTACATACATATGTTGTGTACATATGTTGTTTACATATTCATGCCTATAGGTATACATATATGTGTGTATATATATATATATAAAACATCACTGCATTCCTTGGGGTTCTTCCATCACCCAAGAGCCCTTCTCTTGATCTTCCTGTACTCCCTTCCCCAATTGCTCCCTCCCACCACCCCTCTCCTGTCAGCCAGCCCAGCTTCTTGTCTTCTTGTTTGTTATTCCTATGTCCCATCTGTAGGTGAGACCCTATGGATAATCAACAGAAACAGTTTCGCCCCAAGCACTCAGGGCTTCCAGTAGTAATTCCTGTCCAGGGCTTTTTAAAGATCATCTCTTCCCCTTCTCATAGGCCCTCTGCAGATGCTTGAAAAGTACAACAGTCAGACAAATCAGGCAAACATCTTCTCACTGTATGTGATAAATGACGCTCCCCAGATACTGAGGGTTTTGTCCCACGCTAAGTCTTGTCTCTTTTTTCAAGACTATGAAGTGACTGCTTCTCTCCACAAGGAGAGCATGCCTGTGATACCTTCAGCAAGGTACCTGTGATACCTTGCCTTCAGCAAGGCCAAATGACCTAAAGCAAGGTAGCTAAATGCCAACTTTGCTTCCTGTTGAGACAAAACTGATAATAATGTAAGTTTTTGGTTGAAAGCAAAGAGGCAGTATTCCGAGATGCACGAAGTTGGGAATATCTGCATTTGAAAAAGGTACTTTTTAAAGGTTAAACTGTAGTATCCGTGCTCCAGAGTGTCTGGGCCTTGGCTTCATCAGCACTGCAAGCTGATGATCTTTGTGTGGTCAACTAGCTAGCTCTTGGGCAGTGCCAAGTGGCATCTGTCCTCTCCCAGCCAGTTGTGATGATCAGAAATGTTTGTAGACACAGCCAACTGCTTCTTCTGCAAAAGCACTCTTGGTGGAGACTAGTGCAGTATTAAAGGTCCCTTTTGGAAAAAGTGATATCCAGAGTAAGATGGAGAACAGGATTGGCTGGGTTTGAGTTCTTGATTCAGCACTTGCTGTGACTATGGGCAAGTCATGTAAACTCTTCCCTTTTCCCCCATTTCATGGGGTCCAGCTCTATGAGACTGACAAACATAAGTGAAATAAGGTACTTAATCCCCTCGTGACATAAGTGAAATAAGGTACTTAATCCCCTCGTGCATTATCGAACACAAAATATTGCACACAAATTTTGACAATGCACAGAAGCCAAACAAAAACCACACTGAGAGAGAGAGAGAGAGACTAGAGTGGAGGGTAACCCCCAAATCATGCCCTCTGTTTACAATGAATGTTCTAACATGCCTCTAGTGAGGCAGTGGTCACTGCATTGTAACTATTTACTGGCATCTTAGTTTGAGGCCAAATCCCCATTTTATTAATCTCTGTAGTTCTAAAATCTGACAGTTTTGATTTATATAAGCATTTAATAATTCTTTTTGAATATTTTTCAATGGAAACTTCAGATACCCAGGTATTTATTCTTTCTTCTCAGATGTCCTGAAATCAGTCCTGAATTCTTCAGAACGCCTATTTACTCATGCTACCTATATTCTGCAGCCACAAACAGAAGTACTCATATTCCTCAGACTCTAAGAAATATTATAACCAAATCCAAGAAGAATTTACTCAAACACTACCTCCTCCGTACCCACAGATAAATGTAAGGAATAATTTTTGTGTTCACTTGTAGGTATTTGAATGTCAAAGGGAAAATTACATACTAGAAGCTGCCAGAGAAGATTAAGATGCTAAGAGGAGACTCGAAAGTATGCTCTATAAATTGTGAGTTGAAGAAACTCTATGTTCAAAGTAGAGAAGAGCAAATGTAGTGAACAAGTAATAGCTATTCTTGAATACTGCAATAACCACACTGTGGAGTACTCTGAATTTAATGATGAGAAAGGATAAAACAGAAAGGAGGATATTCTACAGATGTGGGTGAAAAGAAACAACTGGAAGGTGATGCAGTGGCCTAAATTCAAGCTCCAAATAATTTCAAGAACTATACCTCCCAGCCACCATATTCACTATTGTCCTTTCAGAAAAGCCCATGGATTTTAGCCACACCCATAAAGATGACAATAACAACAATGGCTAATGAATTATATATATGATAAATATTTATTTTCATGATTGAAAGGTATATACACTAACCTATACACAACAAATATCCTTACTATCTCTATGCTGCACATTTTGGAATAGCTACCATGCAAATTCCCAAAGGGTTGGGAAAAGACATGGGTATCTTTAATTACATATACTTTAATGAGTGCTTTTGATATTTAAAGGCTTGGGAGAATTTGGGTTATATCCCAAAAAAAAAAAAAAAATACAAGGAGGTGATGTGACTGAGGAGTCAGAAATGAACCAGTTAATATAGTGAAAGTGCCTGATATATTCCCACACTCATTGAAGATAAGAGTAGGTGTGACACTGAAGTGTAACTTGTCTTCTAACCTGTTTGACTTGATTTGGGAACCTATGATTCAGAAGGTAATGCAGTCAGTAAACACAAGAATTAAAATTGTCAGAGCTCCTGACATTTTCCTACAGACAAAATAATTACATGGGCTGAAACTAGGGTATAGTTTTTAGATACAACTGCAGTAAATCTATGACTATAGAAATAAAAGGGAACTGAGCTGATTGAAAATCCTTAAAACTATACCTAGTCTGTGTCAACACACAAGGGTTTAGCAAGATTTTCTACTTATTGCACAATAGTTAAACCTATATGACAATGGACAGGCTTTATGATTCAGAATGCTCATTTACTTAATCAATGTAATATTATCAGTCACTGTTTTTATGAGAAAGGTAAATGAAATTGAAAAATAAGCTTGCACATTTCTGAACTGGTAGCTTTAGGATACAGCAAGTATGCAAAAAAAAGGGTCAAATAATTCACTTGAATCTCCCTTCATATAAAAACTTGCACATACTTTTGACTGACTTAAATTCTCCTGTCTACTCCCATCCCTTTCCCCATGCCATTCAGTAGGGTACCCTCTCCCTCATCCTACGTAGAATGTTGCTGTATCCTATACCCTTGCCTTGAACACAGTCACTAAAGAAGACACAGTTTTCTAGTGAAGATGAGAGGTCAGGAACTCTGTTACTTTCTGGCACTGACAATTGGCCACAGGTCATGTCCTTGAGAAGATACTAAGGAAGCTGGGGTTAAAAATGTATTCCCAGATGTATTGTAACTGGTCTTAACTCTCTCTGAGGATTTTTTCAACAATTAACTTTGGTCTTTTTCTGCTCCCATCTTCAGAGAACCTCCCAGGGGCATCAGCATATATAAGATGTTGCTGAAAGAAGTAGAGAAAGATATAAAGAAATTGAACTATATCCCCTGCTTATGTTTTAAAAGAATTATCATTATTAAAATGGTCACCTTACCATGAGAAAAACAAGTTCAGTGTAATCCCTATCCAAGTTTCAATGGCATTCTTCAAAGAAATGAAACAAAAATAATTAAAATTTATATGGGATCTCAGAAGATCCCAAACAGACTATGCTTCAAACTATACTACAGAACTAGTGTAATCAAAACAGCATGGTTTTAATAGTAAACACAGAGACTATTGGAATAAAACTGAAAGCCCAGAAACAAGCCCACAATTACATGGACAGTCAATCCATGACAAAAGAGTCAAGAATATACATTGGAGAAATGAAAGTCTCTTCAACAAATAGTGTTGAGAAAACTGGACACCTATATACAAAAAATAAAACTATACCTATATCTCATATGATATATAAAAATTAAAACAATATGGATTAAATATTTAGATGTAGGACATGAAATCATACACAGAAGAAAACATAGGGAAGACACCCCATTACACTGATTTCCCAAATATCTTTGGAAACATGACTATAACAAAAGCAAAAATGAGCAAATGGAATTATACCAAACTCAGATGCAACACACAGTGAAAGAAACTATCATTAAAGGGAAAAGACACCCTACTGAATGGGAGAAAATATTTGCAGATGATACATCTGACAAAGGATTAGTATCTAAGATCTACAAAGAACTCATACATCTCAACAACACACACACACACACACACACATACACAATGGACATAAGAGTTAAGCAGATATTTCTTCAAAGAAAACATGGAGATTTCCAACAAGCACATGAAAAAAATGCTCATTATCCTTATCAGGAAAATACAAATCAAAACCATGAGATACCATTTCATACCTACAAGAGTAACCAATATAAAATATACTAGAAACAGCTAGTACTGGTGAGGGTGTGGAGGGAAAGGAACCCCAGTACATTGCTGATGGGAATGCAGGTTGGCCTAGCACCTACAGAAAATAGTATGGCGTTTCCTCAAAATAATAATCATTGATCTATCATATGACCTAGCAATTCCTCTCCTTTGCATCTACCTGCAAAAAGAAACAAACAAATCCCTACTCATTTGAAGAGATATGTGTACTCCTGTGTTCACTGCAGGATGGTTAATAGCCAAATTTTGGTGATAATGAGATAAACTTCATGCCCAATAACAGATAAATGGAATATAGCTATACTGGGATATTATGTGGCCAAACAGGGATGAATTCTTGCCATCTGTGACCACATGGATGGTTAGGAGGGGCCTATGCTACATACAGAGAGTCAGAAGGAGGAAGACAAGTACTGGATGGTTGCACTCATGTGTAGAAGATAGAGAAATGGTTCATTTCAGACAGAAACAAAAATAAAACAATAAAACTGAGGCTACAAGATGTGGACAGGAAGGGTGGAGAATAAAACTGGGAGGGGACCCAGTAGACTGTGGCAGAGGACTACAGGTGCTTTGATGGTGGGTGGGGTGTGGTAACGCACCTCTGAAGAGGTGTGACCTGATACCTCTGAATCACAAATGATGTTCTGAATGAGTATTGCCTCAATAAAAAAAGAAAAAGAAATAAAGCTTAAAAGACTGGGCTAGAAGTAGGAAGAAAGTTACACCAGTGGAGACCAGTCTGAAATGTGCTCTTCTAGCTTTATCTGATAATTTTGTCCCCTTACTTTTCTATGAGGTCTTTAAAATGATGAATGAAGATTAACTTGTAGGGACAGAGCTGAATGCTGAAAACAGGAGAAAGACAGTAAGGTGGGGGGGAATTACCCTGGGAGTCAAAATTTTTGAAAAATTTAAAAATATCACAAGGTAGAGATTCAGATTTCTGAAGGGAATAGACGAAACAATAGCAGCAACATAGAAAGTGATGTCTCTTCCCCAAAAGGTTGCACAGAGACCTATGCAGAGCTTGAGGTAGGCTTAAGGATAAGCTTCCAGATGGGAAAGGACAGATGGACCCTGACCAAATTGGAGAAAGACCAGGATATTTCCCTCCGGCATTCTCTGATCCTGAGAGAATCAAAGATCAGGAAATGGAACAAATCACTGAAACTTTACAAAATCCAAGAAGAGAGACCAAACATATACGGGAAACCAAACACTTTCCCCCAACACAGTGACTTTTTGATTTATCTTACAGGTAGAACATGTCTAACAGCAGTCTGGCATGCAGGACTGGGGAGGGTCTCAGAACCACTGCTTTAATAAGCACATCATCCTAGTACTCGATCTTCGAACTTTTAAGCAGGGAAGGTCTCGAAGAAGCACTGCAGCTTAATCTGATGGAGGTCTACCTGGAGAGGAGACTGCCAGAAAGGCATGCCATCCTCACAGGGCTGGAGCAGTCATTCTGCAGGAAGGTGATGGATGGAGAGAGATTGATGGAGGTTAGTGCATTTCTTGTTGTAAATCCATTCTCCCTCCCTGCTAAATCTAAGCCTATCTAATATAAACAAACATACACACAGCTATGTGAATTCTTAAGTTCACATACTAGAAGATCTATGCCAAAAACTACACAAAAAACTTACTCAATGGACTGAAGCATTCCAATGAGGGGGTGGAAAGCAATGCTCAGTATCAGTGCTCCATCTTGAAAATAGGAAGGCTAACTCTCACCTTCCTTTAAAACCAAACTTGCTTGCCACTTGGCCCCATATTGGGCATCATTTGTATATGTGGAATGAAGAAGAAAATGAGACAGAAGAGACTGATAGCGATCTGTGAGGCCAACCCACAGAACAGGGATCCTGGGAAGCATGTCCAGGTCCAACTTTAACGAAGTTGTGAAGCCCCTTATACACCTCATCAAGGAAATGTTACAGTGATGTAATGAGAAAGTAGCAAAGCACATGTGACATACAGCAGGGAGGATGCAGGGATGTGTGATAACAGGAGAATTTACTTGTGGGGGCAACAGTCATCACCAACAGGTCATAAGTCTCTTGGGACATTCCAAAGAGGTCAGGAAGCTGGGTGACAGTTGAGAGATGTACAGTTGCCCACCCTGAAGTGTGCCAGAGGGGGCTAGAGAGATAAGAGGCATTCCTCTTAGCTGAAGCTCCATCTCTCTACCTGCTTCCATGTTCCACAGCCACTTCCTCCAGGAAGCCTCCTTGTATGCTCCCATTTCCCCGCTGAGTCAGGTGTCCGTGTTGCTCTTCCTTGGAGGACCCATACAGGAAAAGGATCTCCCGGTGTGTCAAAAGGAAAATCTGTCTGCACACTTCAACTCCCCTTAGAATAAGAGGTCCTTGAGGGCAGGAACTGTATTTCTTTCATCTTGAATCCTCATAACCTTCATCAGGATGAATGTTAAGGCAAGAGAGATGGGGAAGGAAGACTTGTGCTGTACTAGAGAGATACTTCATAGCAAAGTTAGCTTTAGAATACTGATACTTTGAAAACTGACACAGCATATTGTAAGAAGTTTCTTCCTTCTGATTTTCTCTGAGTTTCAGGAACCTAAGCCGTGGTCTATATATGCTGTAGCTGTTACGTGGGTCTACTTAACCTCAGATTTCAGAGTCCCAGAAAATATAAAAGACCATGCCCATATAGCTGTCTGTGAGTGAGTGTAACAGTGTATGCAGATAACTAGTTTTGTATGAAATGTTAGATGCTTTCTATTTACAGTGACACTCTGGCTACTAACACAGTGATACTCTTGCTACCAATCATTGCATTAGATTCTCAACCTAGTGTTCATTTCAAGGACGTGGTGTATCTTGATCCAGAAACTTGGGTCTAAGGTACATAATTTCTCATCCAGCTCCTGAGCGTGAATTACAGTGCAATTATAGGAAGTGTCAATTTAGTCTAAGTGGGTCAATCTTGTTATATTTAGCCCTTTTAGTGCCACGAAGAACTTTCTGTAATATAAGATTAAGGTTAATTTATCAGTTCTTCTTTTCTTGAGTATTTTTCCAGGTCAGATATCTAGAGTTAAGGAAAATTAACCTATAAATTAAGAAGGATTTCCGTCAGAAGGAGGCTGGGGATAGAAAGTGTGGAGCAATTACAGATGCACTCCCATGTTAAAGTGAATTCAAATTATTTCAGAAATTAGAAGATAACATGTCATTAAAGACACATTTTTTTAGCTAAGGATTTCTCAAGCAAACTTTAGTATCCACTTTGTATACCAATTTTACACAAAGAAAAATTTTAAGAGAAATATGATTTCATAGAAAAATAAGTGAGGAAAGTATTCACTATAACTAGTTATCACGGAAATGCAATTAGACCTCAATCAAATATTTTTAGCCTGTTAACTGGCAAATATTGAAAAAGATAACATTTAATGCTTATGAAAGTACAAGGAGATAAAACAATCATTTTTATGGAAAGCAAACTGGAGGATGAAAACACACATGCATACAAATATGTACCTAAATATACATCTATGCATGTACCTCTATGTAAATTTACATAAACATACATACTGTGTATATATACATTTAATATATACATACACATACATAGACTATGCATATGTACATTTAATATATACATACACATACATATATGTACACACATATTTGAACTCTATGTTCATATACCAGAAGTTACACAAATATGAATATAATCAGGTATAGGCACAAATATCAAAACATACAGAAATTAATCTCAGTTACATTATAAAAACTTAATATTGAGAAGAAGCCCAAAGATATAGGGGCAATTGTTAATAAATACTGAAACAGTTCCAAATTATGTATTATTAGCTCATTCTGGTAGATGGAATAATATATATCAAAGGTATTCAAATCCTTGGAGCTTGTGCCTATGTTAACTCATAGGTCAACAGGAATTCTGTAGATGGGATGATGTTAAGGATTTTGAAATGGGAGAGATTTTCTTAAATTGTATGTGGGATCTGAATGGAATAAAAAGCATCTTTGCAAGAGGAAGGAAGTCTGCAGAAGCAGGCACCACCTTGACTACAGAAGGTCTTGATGTAATAGGAGGCGAGATACCACACTGCTGGTTTTTAGAATGGAGGAAGGGGCTGTGAGTAAAGGCATACAAGGAACACAGACTAATTGCTGGAAAGGGGAAGAAAATATATATTATTCTATGCTTTTCAAAGAGTTTGGCACTGTTGACACCTTGAGTTTAGCTAAGAAACAGATTTCAGACCTTGGGAATATAGAACTCTGAGAGAATAAACATAGGTTGTTTTCAGCCACTTTGTTAAAATTTGTTACAACAGTCATAGGAAACAAAAGAGGTTTTAAAGAAATACAGAAGTGGGAAACACAGTACTACATGTGAAATACAGGAAAAAATAGGGAAACTTTATGATCTAAATTGGTTAATACAAGAAAAGGTATGAGTAAAAAAGGATGGAAATAGTCTTTATTAGACATCAATGAGCATCAATCAGCATTATGGCTGATTTTATTCTTCTTTATGGTTTTTATATATTTTTTAATGAATCTGATT